>VDFB02265179.1:0-81949 GCA_007258455.2 Sequoia sempervirens
TTCTTATCCACATAATTAAATAATTTTTAATTATTTATTTAAAGAATCATGCATTCTTTTTCATCTCTCATAATTAAATAATTTTTAACTATTTAATTAAAGAATCATGCATTCTTTCTCATCTCACATAATTAAATAATCTTTAATTATTAAATTTAGAGATCACACATTCTTTCTTATCCACATAATTAAATAATTTCTTAATTATTTAATTAGCTAATTATTCCTCCAAAATTAAATAAATTATTTAATTTATTTAGTTTGCACATTCCTCTAAAAATAATTATAATATTAATTTTATTTATTTTTCCAATTATATCATCTTGTCTTCTAATCTTATCCTCAATCTTCTAATCCTAAATTTAGGAACCGACCTAAATTTAGTCATCATTCCTAAAAATAGTGAATGAACTTCAGTACACTTCAATCCCATGCACATCTTCTTGATCTCTCATCTCACATCTCACACCATTGATCTCACATCTTGAAAGCCTATAAATCAAACATCCTTTGATAATTCAATCCCTCCTCAAATTTGTATCAAGCCTCCTTGAATTCAAATCCAAGTCTCCTCGAGTCAACAACCAAACTATACTCAATTCATCTTGCTTTTGCATGCCAAGGCTATGCTATGTTTATGAGCAATCCACATACCATATGAAACAACATAATTCTTATAGTTTTGGACAATGAAGTAAGGCAAGGTGTTTTTGGGTGAGGTAAAGTAGATTAGATTAGTTTGATTTGATTTATGCTCTCTTTGATTACTCTCATTTAAATTATGCACACACTTCATTGGTAATAGTTTTATTTGATTATTGGATTAGGGTTATTGATTGTGATTTCCTATTTGCATTGAATCCATTGATCATCTCAAAATATTCTTGTTCACATTTTGACACACTCGGTGGGATCCACAACCCTGATTTAACATTCAATTGTGTTTTCTTAAGATTTTCAAGTTACAGGTTATAATGACTTAGTTGAACCTGTATCAATGCCTTTGACACACATATCAATGCTTTTGAAATATTTTGATGCTATTGATGTTATATTGACACTTTTGAAATATATAGCAACACATATGAGTACATCAACACATCTAAAATATATGACACTTTTGAAATATATAGTAACACATCTAATTATATCGATGCATCTAAAATTTACAATGACATATTACAATATATTGACACATTTGATATTTGAAGCGGAAAATTTGAGGTAAGTCGACACATTTGACTATTAAATGAAACATTTTAAATTCACAATAATGAATTTGATTTAGTTTATTATATGCCATATGTTATTTCTTTCCAGTCAAAACAAGTCAAAATCAATCTTAAAAATTAGTCAAAATCAGTCAAAATATTTTTTCTAGGATACTCAAAATTTTAGTTTCTATAATTCTTGAGCAAACCAACCTTCATGTAGGTCTATATTCCATAAGGTCATCACAATTTTATGCCTATTGCAAGGTCACAACACAAGAAAATCATGGAGTCTAATCCTAGTAGTTCAAACATCACAATATATGGGTGTTATCGAATCAAAGTTTGGAATGCCTAGTCATCTATTTGATCATTGTGAATACCAAACTCCACAACCACAACCAAAACCTCAATATCCACCCATCATCATAGAAGAAATCACGAACAAATCTTTGGAATTTGAGGAGTTTACTGAAGAAAAACTTTTAGAAATACACTTGATGCCCTCATTGCTTGAGATCCTAACACTTACTTCCTTAGACTTACACAAAGTGGTGCTAATCTACCTTCAAATTTCAACATTGTTACACTTAGGGAACAAACCCTCACACATGTCATGTCATCTAAATTCCATTATATGGTAACATACCCATAATTCAAGCTATTAATGAAGCTATACCACAAACTTCAATGCACACCATGGTTAGTCAACCAACTATGCCATCATATGATACAAATTCGATACCATTTTCTAAGCAATTCGTAAATCCATTGTATCAAAACCCAAAAATGACCAATAAGACAATATCACACATCCTAAATCCACTAAACACAAACATTCCTCATTCATTGCCACAAAACATTGTAAAATACTTAAACAATCCTTTCACGACCCAAGCTCTCACATCTTATGTGCCTCCTACTATTCCATATGCTACACAAGAACCTAACATAACAAGGAGCACGTATAATCCCAACCATTCATATCAACCTCCCATTTCATAAATTCCATCACTCACCATTTCAAAACAAGATTCCACATTCAACATACCCAAAACTTAAAACATTCCACATTTTTCACAAACCCTCACATCTAACATATCCACAAACACAAGTATCCACCAAAAAAAATCATTTCACAACAACAATCTCAATCTATTCCATTATATATACTTAAACAAATGTCACTCAAACTCAAAGCAATCCACATAACATCCCTTAACACATACCCCAACAACAATTCCTCACACAACCACAAGTCATTTCACAACAACAATTTGTCCCACAAAATCAAAACACCTCATACAACCCATACAACACTATCCAAGAACAAAACACACCTCAACAAAAAAGCATTACCCAACACCAAACCATCTCATACAATTCATATAACATCCCTCAAAAAATCCCACAAAACCAAAATCCTTCATACAAATCTTCATCCATTCCTTAAAACCAAGCATACACTCCATCTAACCAACCTCGAAACAACCAACATGATCACTTGGCATTACAAATTCAAATCTTGAGATTGCCAACATGTAACTAGGAAAAATGAAGAAAATCTATAACCTTGAGGAAATTTTTTCATATCCATTTGACAAAAAATATAGCTATGATACCCTTCCCTCATAATTTCAATATAGCTATGAATACATACGATAATTTTACATAGCATGCCTAGTGTTGCATACAATGACACATACTTAATGCATCTGTTTCCTCAAATTTTGGGAGGAGAAACAATAGAATGGTTCTCCCATTTACCACATGGTATCAAAACATTCCACAAACTTGTTGAAAAGTTTGTTGTTCATTTCTCATACAACATATAACACAAATTTACCTTGACCAATTTATGTAGCACGAAAAAAATCCAAGAGAAACATTCACTTCATTCCTACATCATTAGAGACACAAGACTATCAAATGCAAGTGACCTATTCCTAAGAAATAACTCCTGGATATCTTTTTCCAAAATGTTAACATCAAAATTGGCTTTCACTTAACTGTAAAATGTACTAACACCTTTGATGAAATCATAGAAAAAGGGATCACCATTCTAAAATATCTTATTGTTAAGGGTCTTGTAAAAATATACAAGGATAATAAGGATCATACCTCAAACTTTAATGAAAAACCTCGCCCATGGGATAAAAACAAATGTTACCAACGATGATGTCGTGGATGTAAAGTTTTTAAAATATATACAACCCCCACCAAACAATCAAAAAAAAATCAAAATATGAATCCTCCAAGAGGACTAGTAAGACCCAATTACAACACCAATAGGTGTTAGTACACTCCCTTAGGGAATCCAATTGAGTTAGTTTTGAATAGATAATTAAAACCAGTATCATCAAGCTTTTAGAACTTAGAAACTACGATGAACCCCAATTTAAAACCTTATGGTATAATGATAATGACTATTACGAATACCGTAGGATAAAGGGTCACAAAAAACCAAATTTCATGAGTCTCGAGAACCTTATACAAGACCTCATTGATCAAGAAGTCAACATTGAACAATGTCTTGGAGCATCTAGAAACAATGACGTAGGAATTTACAAGACAATCCCAAAACATGGTAAAGGAAATTTGAATTTGGTAAAACAAGGGACTATAACAAGGTCAATCATTCCTATGATAACGTAGTAGGACATATCCAAGAATCTAATAACGACATCAATAATATCCATCACTCACGTAATGAGAAATTTGACATATATCAAGATACTTTTCCCAAGCATGATGAAAACCATCCATCTATGTCTAGCAATGGCTCATCCCAAAATAATTGCATCAATAATAATCATACCCATAACATATATACCTCATTTGACTACATAAAAGGCCACATTGGAGAAGCCTCCATATCATCCCTAAGACCTTCGAAACATTAATCCACACTATCCCCATCAAACTACTCACCCAAAAATGACACCTTTAAAGATCTTCTCTAAGGGCTATCCATGATAGATAATCATGAACTCCAAGCTAATCCAAATTTTGATACAAATCCAATATATGACCAAGAAATCCTAGTCCAAACACTATCATGCATCTCATAACCTATTATATCTACTCAAAATCTATTACCACCATGACAACACTTTGAGACTACCCAAGGGTCCCTTATTCATGTTCTATCATTAAACCTAGGTCTATGTCAAGAATACAATCCAAAGTATAAAGAAAAAAGCTTTAAAATGAATCAAGATCAAGTTATCCAAATCCTCCAATCTCATCCTATCATTGATCCAAATCCCAGATCTTTAGAGTTCCATAATGATCCCATCAATCCTTTCCATCCCATTCACAAGCCAATTTTTTTTTGATCCCATCTATTTTCTAACAACTTCCACTTTTACAAATGAGACACTTGCTTCCACTGGGCACATAGATGATCTCCTCCTTGTTCATCTTGAACAAGAGTCTTCAACTCTAGAAATATTTGAAAATGATGAAGCTTTAGCTAAGTTCACAGGGTTCCATGATGATATTCTAGTAAATGACCATGAAGAGGGCTTTATATCAACTTGAGGAAACAACAAATTTTGAAGAATAATAAAAATTCCTTAGTCTTCAAACTCATATCAAAGATATTGATCAATAAGTTATTATAGATCTGATCAACATACCACATAATGACGACACACCAATATCTTATAAACTCAGATCACTCACTTTTTTTAGAGCAAGATTTCTTATTGATGAGAAGACAACAACCATTGAGGATTCCCAACAACACAAAGAAGAATTAGCACCTTGTTTCAAAAACAACACATATCCTATTACTAGCAAAATTTTTCAACGAATGCATTATCAAGCAAAATGATTAGGTCTACATGAACAAGGTATTTTGGAGCAAGTACAATTTTTAGATAATCCTATTTAATATCAAGGTCTTGGTTTTTCATCAATCAAGAAATATAATGATGTTAGTAGTACCTTAATGATACCGGGGTTAACTTTATCTAATGCAAGCATTAACATAGGAGTCATGAATAGTCCTTATAATGAGGTTGTTGCTAGCACTCCAACCATCCATGCTATAAACCATCATTCCCAAATCCTTAAACCCACTAATTGGGAACAACAAAAGAAAAGTCCTTGTAAATAAAAACATCAAGGTCTAGTTGTTGAAGCTAATAAATATAGAAGGAAAAGTAGAGACATAAAGTCAAAATGGATCCCAAAGAAAATTGGATCATGTAAAGCATACAATCCAAATCAAAATCCAATAGTCAATGAAACTATAGATCCAAATATAGTCAATGAAACTATGGATCCAAATAAATAGGGCCTTCCATCTATCAAAAGTGTCCACCTATTTCAAAAAATCTTCAATATTGACACGAAAAGAAAATGAAAAATTTGGTTCCAAACACACTCAAAATTTCATATCCACACTCCATTATCCACCATCCCATGTTTGGAAAATAAAAAATCCAAAATTCAAACTACCAAAATGTTGCAAGTATGATGGTGTTGTCATTGATGTCAATAGGAAGTCTACTGACTGGTGTTGTGATTGATATCAACTATGGGATGAAGATGTTGAGGATATTGAGAAAATTGTGGAAAAGAGGAAAACAGGTTATGCATGTATAATTGAGACCTTGAGGAAGTGTTGTGAGCACATGGAGCTATTATTTTATTGCAAAGTCTGAAGATGAGTTGGGATGAAGTATGAGCCGAGATGATGTCTCTGGTACTTGGTTTCCAAGTGCTTTTGAGAAAATTTAGTAGATAGAGTAAACTGTGTTGTGCAAATGTTCATAGTGTGCTTTAGTATTATGCTCCACATTCTTTCAGTGTTCATGCTATGCATGTATAGATCTTTTAGGTTATTCAAGATTGATAGATTTTTCTATATTTAGAATTTGGGTTTTTGGATCGTTGTACAATGCGAGATATTTTCACCAACATGTGAACTAGTTGTTCAGTGATGTTTTCCGTCGTCTAGGAGAAATGTATTTGCTCTGTGTTTCTTTATTGTTTGGCTTCAAGTTGTGTAGATTTGGGAAGTTACGTACAAAATGCTTTTATCTTTCTATATTCAAGGTTTTACTTGATTTGGTGCATTATAGTGTGAGTTTCATTTATCAGTATGCAAGGGTTATCAGTTGTTTTGAGTTGAAGTATTTCTTGATGCGAGCTTGGATGAAATATTTGATGAATCTTAAGTGGTTCTTGTATTGTTCTAGATTAAGTTCAAGTAAATTATGCTGTCCGGTACTATCGGCTCAGTTTAAGGAAGTGTATACTTAATGATTATGGTGTTTTGCATGGGTGTTGGCTGACCTTGTGTTTAACACTACATGCAAATATTGTTGAAGCATGTTGAAGTGTGTTGGGATCTATTTGGGTCCTAATTAAGGATTTATGTAGGTCACATTTCATTCTTATCCATTATGGGAATGTTTAGGTGCCAATCTATTTCAAATTTGATTGTATAAGGGCTAGTGCCTGATATTGGAGAAAGGTTTGAGGTAGAAATTGATATAAATATGTATGGTGTTGATGTGAGAGAGTGTGTGGAAAGAGTGTGAAGCAAGATAGATGCAAGATTGATGTGAGTGATGAGTTTGATGTGAAATTGAGCAGAGTAGTGCAAACTTCATGTCAGGGTTCCTAAAGCAGTGAGCTGAAGGCATCCAATATCTTTCATGTGAGACTGCAAAAGTGTGCGAGCAATTGTGGTGGACTTCTTATTGCATCGAGAATTTTTTTATTTGTGTAACTTTATTCTTCTATCTACTTGTATTCTTTTTGTAGCAGTGAGCCCTAGTTGTGAACCTTTTTGGATAGTGTGTCCTATTCTAGCAGTGATCCCCTTTGTACTGGTTTTTCTATTACTTATATTGTGAGCTAATCCTCACCGTGGTTTTTCCCTCATTGGGTTTTCCATGTAAATTTGGTGTTCTCATGTGTATGATGTTTTGATTTTAGTTTCTGCTATCTTCATTTCATGTTAAATCAATCTAGCAAAATAAGGGTTTAATGAATGCTTGTGGATTTGATTACTATTGAGGGTTTTGAAGGTTTAATTTGCTACAACTATTTCAACACCCCTCTCAATTGTCTTGCTAATTTCAACAATTGGTATAAGAGCAAGGTTACTTGAAGAAGAGCTTAACCACTTGAGGTAGATCCGGGATGGCGAATAAGATTCCTTTGAAATATCCTAGATTCAATGGCTCAGATTATGCATTCTGGAAGAAAAATATGGAAGGATATTTATGAACTCAGGGATATGATATTGAGAAGGCTTACCAGACTGCATACACTCTACCTCCAAATGGTTCAAATACAAGTGTGAAAATCAAGGTGCATGAGATCAATGCTAGGGAAAGGTACATTACTGTAAATAATATTTCAAATACTAAATTAGTTAAAGTTATGAGTTTGAATATTGATAAAGAAGTTTGGGATAAGTTAGAAAACATTTATGAAGGAGATTCAAAGGTTAAGCAAGCAAAGTTGCAAAACTTGAAGGCACAGTTTGAAATGATGCACATGTTTGAAGATGAACAATAAAAGGATACATATAGAGAGTTGATGAATTGGTAAGTAACATGAGAGGCCTTGGTGCAACAATTAAAGAATCTAAAGTGGTGAAGAAAGTTATTAGATCTCTTCTAGATTGTTACAGTGAAAAGGTTCTGCTATTGAAGAAATAATTGATTTTGATAATTATTCCAAATATTAGTTGATTGGTACTCTAACTACATTTGAAATGAGAAAATTGAAGAAAAGTACAAAAGTGGAGACTGCTTTCAAGGCTGGTAAATCATAGAAGGCTGAAGATTTAGGTGATGAAGATCTTGATGATTTGGAAGCTAACTTTTTGAGAAGGATGAAAAAGGGCACTGGTAAGTACAAAGGTAAATTACCTTTCAATTTTTTTAGTTGTGGTGATATAGGTCGTTATGCTTCTAGATGTCTAAAGAGAGCTATAAACAATAAGAGCAAGGAAAATAAAGGAAAGATGATTAGGAAAGCTTACTATGTGAGAGAAGATGTTGGAATTTCTAATGATGAATTTGATTATGGAGATTTTGATGATGATGAATGGTTGTTCTTGGCTATAAAAGAAGAATTTGGTTCTGCTAACCCTGAAAGTTGTGTGAAGGAAAGTATTTTGAAGATGAAGGATAAGATTGAAGGTACTTTGGTATCTTCTTTTCATGTCAAAGACAATAAGAATTACTGGGTTGTTGACAATGGCTACTCTAATCATATGATTGGAGACAAAAATAAGTTTGTCAAACTTGAAAAGTATGATAGAGGACTAGTTAAATTTGGATATGATTTAGGAGCTAAGATTTGTGGAATAGATTCAATCAGTTTTGATGGCAAGCATAATATTGAAAATGTTTACTATGTTAAGGGCTTAAGACATAATCTCTTGAGTGTTGGAAAAATGTGTAGAAAATGGTACAATCTTATGTTTAAGGTTGAAGCATGCGAGATCTGAAAAGGGTTCAAAACTGTGATTGCTGCAGGTAAGAGAACAGATGGAAACATCTATCAGCTTAAGGGTGCTAATGGTCATTACTTTATGTCACAGATTAATGATAGTTGGTTATGTCATCAGAGGATGTGTCACATGAATTTTGATAATTTGGCAGGAATTAGCTCAATTCATGTTGTGAGAGATTTACCTAAAATCACAAAACCTATCAATGCTGTTTGTGAGAGTTGTCAATTTGGAAAACAAACAAGGAGTAGCTTAAAGGGAAAGGAAAAATCTACTACCAGACTGCTACAATTAGTGTATATAGATATTTGTGGTCCTACAAGGGTGATAAGTCTACAAGGTGACATGTACTTTATGCTTTTGATTGATGATTATTCTAGAATGACATGGGTTACTTTTCTTATAGAGAAATCTAATGAATTAGATAAATTCAAGGCATTTAAGGCTATGTTTGAGAATGAAATGGGTTTAAAAATAAAATTCTTGAGGTATGATAGAGGTGTTGAATTCACTTCCAATGAGTTTAACATGTTTTATGAAGTTCATGGAATAAAGAGGCATTTGTCTGCCCCTAGAACTCCTCAACAAAATGGAGTTTTTGAAAGGAAAAATAGAACTATTTAAGAAGTTGCAATGACTATGATGAAATAGGAAAATCTATCACAAGTCTACTGCAGAGAAGCTATTCATACTACTGTTTACATACTTAATAGAGTTCAAGCTAAAAATAACAACACAAAGACTCCTTATGAGCTATGGAATGGAAGGATTCCTACTATGAAGTACTTTAGAGTGTTTGGAAGAAAATATTACATCAAAAGAGAAGAAGAAAACTTATGAAAGTTTGATGCAAGGATTGATGGAGGTATCTTCCTTGGATATTATTTTAGAAGCAAAGCTTATAGATATTACAACAAAATATTGAGAAAGATAGTTGAAAGTGTAAACGTTAAAGTTGATGAAAATATGTAAAATTATATTGTAGTAGATGGATATGTGGTAGATGAACTTGATTGCAAAGAAGTAGAAGTAATAGATGATGAACAAGAAGTGCATAATGAAGAGGAAGAAGCTTCAGAGAAGACCCCCAAAACCACTAAATACGTGCAAAATAATCATTCCAAAGATTAGATCATTGGAGATAAGAGGAAAGGTGTATTGACAAGAAGGAAAGTTGCTGAAGTTGAGTTAAATTTTTGATTACTTTCTAAAGCCAAACCTAAATCAGTGAGTGAAGCATGTAAGGATGAGCATTGGATGAAGGAAATGGAAGAACTTATGCAAATAGATTTTTTTTTTTTGAGAATTGGTCCCTAGAATGGAAAAAAAACATAATTGGAACTTAGTGGGTATTCAGGAACAAGCTGGATGAGAATGGAAAAGTGGTAAGAAACAAGGCAAGACTAGTGTGTTTAAGGGTTACTCACAAGTAGAAGGCATAGATTTTGAGTAGACTTTTTCTCCTTTGGCTAGGATGGAAGCTATCCAAATGTTTTTGGCATTAGCAGTAGATAAATATTTTAAGGTCTATTAGATGGATGTGAAGTCTGCTTTTTTGAATGGAGAATTGGAAGAGAGGTTTACATGGAACAACCAAAAGGTTTTTAGTTGCCAAATCAAACGGATATGGTATGTAAGTTGAAGAAGGATCTATATGGTTTGAAGCAAGCCACCAGATCTTGGTTGGACACGTACTTGGTACAACAAGGATTCCATAAGGGCTGCATAAATAGTAATCCTTACTTTAAAATTGATGAAGACAAAATCTTGATAGTTGTATATGTGGATGATATTATCTTTGGTGGGAATGAGGCTATGTGTAAGAAATTTGCTGAAGAAATGCATAAAGAATTTGAGATGTCAATGTTTGGGGAGATGAATTTCTTTCTTGGGCTTCAAATCAATCAAATAGATAAAGGGATTTTCATTTCATAGTCTAAGTATGTCAAAGAGATATTGAAGAAGTTTGGAATGGATAACTCCAAAATGGTATGTACTCCTATGGTGATCGATTTTAAATTGAGTAAAGATGATGATTCACCTAAGGCTGATCAAAGCAAGTATAGATCTATGATTGGTGGGTACATTGTATTTATTCTCTAGACCTTGGATATCATGCATGCAATTTGTCTTGTGTGTTTAGATTTCAAGAAGATCCTAAAAACAAATGTTGCAATAGTGAAAGAGAATATTGAGATATTTAAGAGGCACACAGATTATGGTTTGTGGTATCCTAAGGATATTGATTTCACATTAAATGAATTATCTAAATGTAGATTGGGATGGTTGTGTTGATGACATGAAAATTACAAGTGGTGAGATTGCATTATTTCTTAGATGTAGATTGAATTGTCATGGCTAAGTAAAATAGGATTTAGTTTCTTTATGTAGATACTAAATATATTGCAACAACATTGTATAAGAGTGAATTTACCATGTGCAAATTTCCATTTCCTTACACACCTTAGAAACTAATTCCAAGGGCTTAATTTAACCCTAATAATCCCTTGTTTGCGTCCCACTTGGCACTTGTTTGAGGCATGGGATTGGAGGCATTTTGTTTGGGACACCCAGAGTACAACTTATGCTTAAGGCGATCCATCGACACACAAATGTACATGTGAGGCGTGCTTATGTCTTCGACAAATTCTTGCCTCTTGAACACAGTAGAGGCATTATACTTCTCATTAGAGGTGAAGTTGTAATGCCCCCTTTGGTCAATCGCCCTAAATATAGTCATGTTTCTCCACTCTTTCTTCAAATTCATCCCTTCAACATTCAATCCAACTCTTCACCACTTCAGGCTTCCATTCTTGCACTCTCACATTCACTTTCAAGCTCACTTTCACTCACTCTAAGCATTCAAGCATTCCATTACAGCTAAATACACACTCCATCACTTCGGTAGAGCAAGTTTGGGACCACACCATTGCAATAGAGGCTCGAGTACTCTCATTTTCTCCCCCAAGTAGCCTTGAGTGCTCTTGGTGGAGGTTGTAAGCTTCCCTCTCCTCTCCTCTATCACTTGGTTGAGTAGCATAACATTGTTTTGTAGTGCTTCTTTGCTCTTTACTATATTATTTCCTTTATCTCATTTCCTTGGTTGTCCATGGAGGTGGAAACACCTAAATGAGGGTCTAACTGAGGCAGGCCCCTATATAGCCACCCAACATTTTCCTCTCTTGTTGTGTGTAGGAGCACATAATTCTTAAAGGATATGCTGGAAAATGAATTCCTTGGTGAGATTCTCCTTATTCTCTTCACTCTTGCATATTTGTTTTATAATATTAGAGATTATTTCATTTACTTAATCACATCATTACTGGCCCCTTTGATTTGAGTCCACTAGGCCATGAGTCTTGTTTTGCTGGGACAGACTTGTCTCCCTTTGTTTGTTTGACCATTTACATACAACAACACACACTTTTGAGATGCCATTATACGTGACATCAGGTTACCGCTATCCTGGGACAAAGTTTTGAGACATAGTGTTAGACCTAGAAACTGGCTCGCCTAGCCTCTCCATGTGTTTTGGGTTTGCAGAGTAACTGAGAGGCCTCATGGTCCTTGTTACTTTCTCCTCACATTCCCTCACATTACACTTAGCTGAGGTAAGTTAGGGCAGCCTCTCATGTCTTGAACCTCTATGACTTGGAGTCTTGAACATGGTGGTATCCCTCTCTTACATTTTTGGTGAACTCGACGTGAACCATTTTGGTTCCATCCTTGCAATCCTGACAGCTCCTTTCCTCGTACTCTAGGAGTGTTGTAGGTGAGAGTGTTGTGAGGTTGTCACCTTACAACCTAGCCTATGACCCCTAGTTGGCGTAGTTGGAAGGTTCCAAAGGTATTGTATGATGAATTCTTAATTGGGTCACTGTCTTGTTTGTTAACCTTTAGGGACTTTGTGAAAGCATTTTCTAGTGTGCGTAATGGATTCCTTCTTATACCAACCCATCCCCTCTGCATAGCTTGTGGATAGTGGTACTAGTATAACTTTCACTTCACAGGACCTGCCAATGGGCTTTAACAAGGAACTGTCTCCTCTTTACATTCTTGCACAGATCAATGGAAACATCGTGGTTGGCGTTCTCGTTGATCTGACATCACAAGTGAACATAATAATAGAGGAGATTATTTTAATAAAATTATTACACAAGGATGGGTATGATGCTCCTATGAGTACCATCCGCACACATGACGAGATTTCTGTACCCCCTTTGGGTAGTATTGTCTTGTCAGTCTTAGTTGGATCTAAGTCCGTGAAACTCCTGTTTGATATCATCCCCAGGTCTGAACTCTTTAGAGTAAAATTAGGCATCCCTTGGTTAGTGGTGATGAATGTGGTACCCTCCATCATGCATAAATGTCTAAAATTTATCCATGGAGGCTCTGTACATGTAATCCACGACACCGGTTATAGACCACCAGTTGAACGTGGTAGCTAAGCCTTAGACCACTCCTGGCCTGTGCCCGTTGGTCCTCTTCCACCTAGGACGAACCTTCTGCACCAAACATATTAGAACTATAAGAAAGGGTGCCTAAGGATGAAATTGAGATACTCTCCCTCACCTTATGCCATTTCACATAAGGCTTGTTTAAAAGCTGACAATGATGTCGTTAAAGCACAAAGGAAGGAAGAAGAGAAGCAGTCTCATGATCCTCCTTCTTCCTCTTTTCCTAGTCAATTTGGCGCTTCCTCTCATTTTGCTGAGATAGCATCAAGTTTTGCTCCTCATTTACAGGAGAATCCCATGGTGCTCGCTTGGTGAAAGCCTAAGCGTCCTACTTTTGAGCTTCCTATTCTACCGATGAAACCTAGACCCATTTGGTATAATAGGAAGAAGGTCTCCTAGGGAGAGTCCTTGTTGTCTTGACCTCTGCGGCCTCCTACTACTCCTGCTCCCAAGGAAACAAGCAAAAAGAGGCCTACTACCGAGGCTTTCGAGTTGACTCCTCCTGTCACTCCTCAACCCGCTTCTCCTGCTCCCATGCAAGAACCTGTCCCTCCATCAAAAAAAACCATGGTGGATGTTCCTATGGTTGAGTAGGAACCTTCCATCCCTTCGCAACCTTTGGCCCCTAACTCCAAGAGCTGAAGAAACTGCCTTGTGTGTGAACGCAAGCACAGGTGAAAGGCTCTATTGGCTAAGCAGGCTACCTCACAAATGAAGCAGGAAGAAATGACCGCCCCTACTTCAGAGCCTCCTGCAGTGTCTTCTTCCTCCCTTCCTCCTGCTTCCCTCCAATTTTGGTCCCTGTCATCAGCTTTGCATTGTGAGTAAGGTTCCCTAACCCTAAATGGGTACATGTGTTCATTGCTCCTTCGGTGGAGCTGCCTTTGTTGACTTCCGTTCTGGATATCCAGCCTTTCCCAAAGCCTATGAACATGGCTAATACCTTGGTTGTGTCCACTGTGGTTCTCTCCCCTTCTTCCTTTTCTCCTCTAGCCTCATCCATGGGGAGTTCATCTCCTCCAATGAAACAAGAGGTGAAGGATGGTCCTTCTGGAAATGAAGGACATAAGAAATTTTTGCCTCACTTGCAAGGTGGCCCCATGTTGACTTGTTCTATCTTAGTGACAAAACTAGTCCCGAATTCCCTTGAGTTCATCATCGCTCCCGAGTCATTTGGTGAGCTTAGTGGTGAATCTCAGGCAGAACCTATCCCATCCGTTGAAGCTAGACATGGCATCCCTGTGGGGTGCATGTTTAATTCCATGGATGAAGTCCCAACCTTATCTGTGATCTTCGTGAAATCACGGACCTTAGCTCCACAAGAGGTCGGTGAAGAAGACCTTGCGGGGGCTTCTTCCTTAGCCCTTTTTGTGGGAGGGAAAGATGCTCCTCCTCTTAACATCCCACCATTGCAGGCTTGTCCTCCTTCCCCTTATGAGGATTTAGATTGGCAAGCAGATGACCTCTTGGCTGATCAATGTTAGGAGGGATGCCCTTTCTTGATCTTGTGTGTGTGTGTGTGTTCTGTGATGTGTTCCCCTGTACTCGTTCTATGCGTGCCTAGATGACCCTTGTCATCCCTGTTGGTGCTTGGATATAGGCATGATTTTTGTGTCGTAAACCTTTTTCTATTTGTATCATCATTCCTCCATGTTTGTGCTTGATTTTTGATAAATTAGGGATGATGTAAAGCATTGGGAGAATTTAGGCTTCCCTTCCATGTTGACCCAATTTCTTGTTTTACTTTTTTTTTTCGTGCATTCTTCTTGATCTGGTTGGGGATTGATGATCTTTTGCCTTGCGTTGTGGTTACCTATTATTATGAGCTTGGACAGATTTGACCCTGCTAAATTAGATCCCCATGTGTCCTTTGTTTATATTTTTCTCTTTCTTTTGTTTTCTCTCTTCTTTTCTCGAGTTGTCCCTTTCATGTGTGACAACGCCCTCTCTTTAACATTTAATTTTTAGAAAACACATTCGTTGCTAATGAATCTTTTCTCGAAAGTCTCCACAAAATTTTCTTTGGAATCACATTCTCAACTTGGAACCCTAATGGGATGTGTTTCCTTCATCATGAGTTCATAAAGGGAGGAATTGAAGAACTTCCTCCGAAGCGGGAATGGATTTAATCTTCCTCGCGCGTGGGGGCATATCCTTCTTTTTGAATTCCTTGATGATGGATCATTCTGAGAAGAGAAGAATATCTGCTTTCAAACTATGTGTCCCTTGAGTGGACCCCTTTTTCTTCATGGTGGGTTCCCAAGGGACCCTTCTTTGAAAGTCTTCACCTTGAATGGATTTCTTCACGTCTAGCCTGGGGGAAACTCGACTAGACTTATTCAATTCCCCTCTTTGCATCTAGCTTTGGGGCGGCCTAACTAGACCTATTTTATATCTTCCTGTCTAGCTTGGGGGCAACCTAACTAGACCTTACCTTCCAAGCAGTGCGTCCCTTGAGTGGATCCCTCTCCTTTTGAAGGGTTCCCAAGGGACCCCTTTGAAAGACTTACAAATCATCGATGGTTTGCGTGACTATCCGCTTACTTGCCTATATGGCCTCTTCTTGACTCTGCAGAGTCCACTTCCTTGGGTGTTCTTCATACTTGAGTTCGTGGAGAATACCTTCCCTATGGGACTAAGAGCCTGCAGGGAACTTCCTTGGGTATTCTTCATGCTTGAGTTCATAGAGAATACCTTCCCTATGGGACTGAGAGCTTGTAGGGTGCTTCCTTGGGTGTTCTTTGTGCTTGAGTTCATGGAGAATACCTTCCCTATGGGATTGAGAGCCTATAGGGCACTTCCTTGGGGTTTCCTTCATGCTAGAGTTTTTGGAGGATACCTTCCTTGTAGGTCTGCAGACCTGTAAGGTGCTTACTTCACGGGGCTTCCTTCATGCGGGAGATCTTGAGGGTTTCCTCATAGGTTTGCGGGCCTGTAAGACACTTTGTTTTTCCCAAATTCATAGTTCTGAGTAGCTATGGAGTCCTTTTCTTTCCCTACACCTTCAGGTTTTCCAGATCATGGTCTACTTCCTTGAAAGTTTAGGTATATGTTTCTAACCCTACTCTTTCTTGATCTATTTTACCAAGCACTCATTAGTATTCATGCTCGCTAAAGTGGGGAAAAATGTATAAGAGTGAATTTTCACCCCATGTGCAAATTCCCTTTTTTCCTTTACCCACCTTAGAAAACCAAGTTCAGGAGGGTTGAATTCCACCTCTGATCCATTGCTTGCATCCCACTTTGTTTGAGTGTCGGTGGAGGTGTTTTCTATATCAAGGACTGACCAAGTAGGTTACCTGGGGCGTTCGCGTTGGGCGGGTCCTGTAGTGAACCTGGGAGGTGTTACACTTCTCATTGGAGTTGAAGTTATGCGCCCTTGACCCGGCCAGGGCCAGATATGGCCATTTCTTCCCTCTTTCTTCAGAATTCATCCCTTCAGCAGTTTAATCCAACTCTTCACCACATGGGGCTCCATTCTTGCCTCTCACATTCCTTTTAAGCTTACTTTTACTCGGATCCAAGCATTCAAGCATTCCATTGTGGCCCTAAATCCACACTCATCACTTTGAGGGTAGAGCAAGTTTGGGACCAGCCACCATTTTACAATGGGGCTTGGTATGTTTCTCCCAGTAGCCTTGGGTGCTCTTGGTGGAGGTGGTAAGCTTCCCTCTCCTCTCCTCTATCACTTGTTTGAGTAGCATAACACTGTTTTGTAGTGCTTTTTTTTCTTTTTACTACATTACTTTCTTTATCTCATTTCCTTGGCTGTTCGTGGAGGTGGAAACTTACCTAAATGGGGGTTTATTTGGGGTGGAAACCCGGTACAACCATGACATTTTCCCTTTCTTATTGTGTGTAGAGATTAGGGGTGCTCTTAGGGGGTTAAATTTGGTGGATAGATTCCTTGGTGGGATCCTCCTTATTCTCTTAGATCTTGCATATTTGTTTTATAATATTAGAGAGTACTTCATTTATTTAATCACATTATTCTGGCCCTTTAGTTAGTCAGCTGGGCCGTGAGCTTGTTTTACTAGTTTGACCTCATCTCCATTGTTTTCTAGTTGTACAGACGACAACACACTTTTAAGACACCAGCGCGCCATGCTGATGTCCAAAGACCACATTTCTATCCTCAGACAGAGAGCTTTATGAGATGTAGTGTTAGACCTAGAAACCGGCTTGCCTAGCCTCTCCCTGTGTTTTGGGTTGCCAGAGTTACTGAGAGGCCTCATGGTCCTCGTTAATTTTTCCTCACATTCCCTCACATTACACTTAGTTGAGGTAAGTTAGGGAAGCCTCTCACGTCTTGACCCTCCATGACCTGGGGTCTTGAAAGCGGTGGTCCCCCTCTCTTACAACCATCATGTTGTACATAGGTATTGTGGATGAGACAAACATTGAAGGATATCAGTGTTGTATATGATGAACCTACATTTATCTTCTATGATAATACAAGTGCAATCAACATTTCAAAGAATCCAGTGATGCATTCAAGGAAAAAGCATATATCTATTAGGTATCACTTTTCGAGAGAGAAGGTTATGGAGAATGAAGTGAAGCTTGAGTATGTTCCTAAAAAGGACCAGATTGTTGATATATTTACTAAGGCTCTTCCTAAAGATACTTTTGAGTATCTTTGGGAGAAGTTGGGGGTTATTTCCCCTCCTTTCTTGAACTAGATACATATGGAGGTGCATCAGTCCAGTGGATTTATGGATCTATCTCTTTTCTGGATAGATGTTGGTGGCTACCTCTCAGGGGGAGAAGGTAGTGTCGTTTGTTGTCATAGTGTTGTTGATTCACTTAGGTATATTCCTAAGGGGGAGTATTCAGAGTAGGTAATTTTGGTTCAGTGTCAAAGAGGGAGAATAATGCAAAATTTTATCCTTTTCCATTGATTTCAAAGGGGGAGAGAGAATCATATGAAAAAAGAACTTATCTACTTAGGGAGAGAGAATTATGGGAAAGAGATGTTGGATGCTGTGGATGTGTTGCTGATATGTGGTTGTCATTGATGTCAACACTATTAGCATTTCGTGTATCAGAGTTGTATATGTCGAGGATATTGAGAAAATTGTAAAAGAAAGTGTTCCAGGTTCCCAGTGGAATTGTGCAGGTCATGAAGGTGTCTTGTTTTTTACGTTGAAGTTCAGCTACTGTGGATTAAAGGGTTTTTTGCTGAGTGTATCTAGATCATCTACCAGAAGTTTCAGAGGTCCACGTATAGATTTGATCATGTTGTGGTCTGTCAGTGTTCCTGAGTAAAGTTTGTGTGATTTGGAAATTTGAGTTGTTTCTTGGTACTCTTAGATATTTCTAGATCGTGCTCTATCTTTGTGGTACATCCACATTGATCGTGTGATCATGGTCAAAATTTTTTCTTGTGTATGTTCATTTTTCTTGTTCTTGGCCAACATGTTGGTGGTAGTGCATTGTGGATCTTTGAGGAGGAATTAATTGAAGTCTTTTGTGTTGGAGATATTAATTTGGGTCTCCACTATGTTGTACCAATCTTGGTGGATTCACATTAAAAATTTATTTGTAAATTTGGGCCGACATTGCAAATATGTTTATTTTTCTAGCCAACTAAGTTGTTGATGAAATCTCATGTAGTAGATATATAAGAGCGATTGTTTCATCAGTGTAAAGTGTGCTTGTGCTGGGTGCTCATGTGTGTATGTGTGAATATCATTCATTAAGGTAAATAGAAGAAGATTGAGTGAAGATCGAGTGAAGTGTGTGAAGGAATTTTTGTGCTTAATTGGAACTGCAATCAGGCTTGTGCAGAAGCTATTTTCTCAGTTCATACCCTCTAGATTTTAATCCTATTATGTATAGTTTGGAAATGAGCCCCTTCTATAATTGAGTAGTGAGCTCTAAGCAGTGTGCCTGAATGCATGTGCATTCCCCTTTATTGATTTCATTATACTTTTAACATGATATAATATTGTGGACTAACATCCACCGTGGTTTTTCCCCTAATAGGGTTTCCACGTAAAAAAAATATAGGTGTTCTTTGTCTCTCTGATGTGTTAATTATTTATGGTTAATTACTTATTCATCAAATCTAAGATTAAGTGAAGTAAAGTTTGAAAAGTTTATTATTTTGTGACAACTGATTCACCCCCCTCTCAGTTGTCTTTCCTTGTTTTTCCAACAAGAGAAAGAGAATCGTGTAAGGGTGAAAGTTTTTTCAGGAATGTTGTGCAATCTATCTAATAAAAAAGTGGGAAGAGAATGTTTAGAGTTGTTTTGTGGTCTTTGGTGGCTTTTCACATCTTGTGCTACCATCAATGACAAAGAGGGAGATTGTTGCACATATGATGGTGTTTTCATTGATGTCAACATGAAGTTTATTGATTTGTGTTGTTATTGATATTGACTATGGGATGAAGATGTTGATGATATTGAGAAAATTGTGAAAAAGAGGAAAACATATTGTGGATGTATAGTTGAGACCTTAAGGAAGTATTGTGAGTACATGGAGCCATTCTTTTTTTGTAGAGTTTGAAGATGAGTTGGTATGAAGTAATGAGTTGAGATGATGTCTCTGGTACTTGGTTTCCAAGTGCTTTCGAGAAAAAATAATAGATAGAGTAAATTGTGTTGTGCAAATGTTCATAGTGTGCTCCACATTATTTTAGTGTTGATGCTATGCTTGTGTGGATCTTACAAGTTATTCAAGATTTCCAAAGGTTACTATATTTAGAATTTCGGTCTTTGGATCGTTGTACAGTGCGATATATTTTCACTAGCATGTGAACCAGTTGATCAGTGATGTTTTCTGTGGTTCGAGAGAAATGTATTTGCTCCACATTTCTCCGCTATTTGGCTTCAGGTTGTGTAGATTTGGGAAGTTTCTTATAATGATTTTATCTTTATATATTCAAGGTTTTACTCTATTTGGTGTAGTATAGTGTGAGTTTCATTTATCAATATGCAATTAAGGGTTATTAGTTGTCCTGAGTTGAAGTGTTTGTTGATGCGAACTTGGATGAAATATTTGATGAATCTTAAGTGGTTCTTGGATTGTTTTGGATTAAGTTCAAGTAAATTATGCTATTCAATACTATCAGCTTGGTTTAAGGAAGCGTGTACTTAATGATTATGGTGTTTTGCACGGGTGTTGGCCAACCTTGTGTTTAACACTACATGCGAGGTTTGTGGAAGTGTGTTGAGGTGTGCTGAGATCTATTTGGTTCCTAATTAAGGATTTATGTAGGTCTCCTTTTGTTCCTATCCACCGTGGGAATGTTTAGGTTTTGACCTATTTCGAATTTGAATGTATAATGACTAGTGACCAACATTGGAGAAAGGTTTGAGGTAGATCTTGATATAAATATATATGGTTTTGATGAAAGAGAGTGTGTGGAAAGAGTGTGAAGCAAGATAGATGCAAGATTGATGTGAGTGATGTGAAATTGAGTATAGTGCGGACATATTAGGGTTCCTAATGGCAGTGAGTTGAAGGCATCCGATATCTTTCATGTGAGACTGCGGAAGTGTGCAAGCAATTGTGGTAGACTCCTTGTTGCATTGAGAAGTGTTTTCTCTATGTAACTTTCTTCTTCTATCTTCTTGTATTATTTTTGTGGTAGTGAGACTTTTTGGATAGTGTGTCCTATTCTGGCAGTGAGCCCCTTTGTACCGGTTTTGCTATTACTTATATTGTGAGCTAATCCTCCATGGTTTTTACCTCATTGGGTTTTCCACATAAATTTGGTGTTCTCATGTGTATGATGTTGTGATTTTAGTTTTTGTTATCTACATTTCATGTTAAATCAATCTTACAAAATAAGGGTTTAATGAATGCTTGTGGATTTGATTATTGTTGAGGGTTTTAAAGGTTTAATTTGCTACAAATGATTCAACACCCCTCTCACTTGTCTTGTTCATTTCAACACAAATAATTCATCTACATCTCATATTCCCCATAAAAAATCAACATCCTGCCTAAATCCAAAAATACCAAATCCCACATTCACTGTGTCCTGGAAAAATCACTTTATCATAAGGAATCTAATGGCACTCTATCACGATGTGCGTATTTAGATAAGGTAAACTCTAGTATCAACAAGGATTACAATAAAACTCATGAGCTATATACAAGTGCCCTTATCTTGGAAAAATAATTCCTCAAGGTAGGACATTATTGACACATTATGACAACAACATCTACATCAACACCACCAAGCGATTCCACATAGTTGACGACCATTATAAAAGAAAAAGAAAAAAAAAAGAAAAAAGATAAAGATACAAATCATTCTTTGGTGAAAACCACTTTGGTGGTGCCTTGGGAAAGTACCAAGGTGAAAACCTAGCAAACATGTGTCATGCGTAAAATTGGTTATCTATGTGCACCATTCCAATTGGGAGCATATTATCTCATGCATTATAACATTTTATCCTCACACCACTATCCATCCAATCCTTTCCATTTTCACCAATCTTCCCTATCTATCTTGATCTTGATAAATATTAGGGGAATTTACTTCAAAACATACTTTTGGGAAAATTCTTGACATGGTTATTTTTTGCCGACCTTACATTATCCCAAGCCATACTATCAACTATATCTAGCCTCATCCACATAGTCATATTAGGTAGAACATGTTATCATATTACAAGATAGCCCTTGAAAGTAAAATGCCTTATCCTAGATATTTGCACAATTCCTATCCTCTCCATCCATAACATATCCATCTATCATGCTTGTCCATTAATCCATTCATAGTGTCCTATACATTTCTAGACATTGGGGGCAAGCACCTACATCCTTCTTTGGAATAGATCTTGATATATATCTTCTAGCTCACTTAGTGATTTGGAAACCTTTCAAAAAATGAAAAATAATCAAATATGTCAAAATCCAAAAACATCCAAATATGTTATACAAAGCATTCAAATATATCAAAATAAAAAACACATTCAAAATATCAAAATCTAAAAACATTCAAAAATGTCAAAATCTAAAAAACATTAAGATAAATGTCAAAATCCAAAAACATTTAAATATGTCAAAATTCAAAAACATTCAAATATGTCAAAAGTTCAAAAAATCCTAAAAATTCACCAAAAAAAATCAACACAACTCTCCCATCCACAATAAAATAATTGTCCATAATAAACCTATCATCATACTCATATTTGACAAAGTAAGTAGAAGCAAATATAGCAATCATCAAAACCTAGAACATTCATGGAAAAATTGTAAGCATCGATCATTGGTGAAACAAGCTCAATATCTCCATGTCAATTTCCTAAATCATCATCTAAATCAACATCTAAACAATTTCCTTAACATATATATATCTTTCCTACAATATGCATCATCTCAGATAACAACAATCTCTATAGAAAGAGATGACTTTGAGATGTTTTGTCAATCGATCTTTTCTTTTGATTTATAGTTTGTCTCTTTTCATTGCTCACTTGAAGCCACCTCGATCTTCAATATCTTGGCATCTAGAGGAGTACAAAATGGGGTATAGTTATTGCTTTTGTTTTCTATGTTTGTGGGATGTTCTTGTAATACTACCATGGAAAATAATTGCTTTGTGTGTGTAGAGGTAGTTTCATGGAATATACAACCATTGCATATTAGGTTATTTATGCATTTTGTGCATAGGCATCACTTGCTTTGAGCTTCATTCTCTCGCATGGTCAAACAATGTTTTTTTTTATGTTAGGTATGAATAAAGATAGTCCTATTTATTTACAATGTCAAAGTCCATGCAATAGATACGATGCCACCTTGATTCTTCATACCTTGGTGCATAATGTCTATTTTCTATATCAAAATAAGGATTTCTCTATATATTTTTTAGCATAACCAAAGCAAAAGAAAAAACATCCTTCCCATCTTGTTTTTTGATAGATCCAAAATCATCTCAATAATTATAACTTTTATCGGTATTTGATTGACGTCATTCATTTATCCATATATCCATCTATTCATCTATCCATAATCATCCAAATTCTATCCATCTATTCATACTAACCTATTTCTTCTATCTCATTTTTTCTTCCATACTAACTCATCTTCAACCCAAAAAGTCCAAAATTTGCAGCTCTATTTCAAAAACATGACAAATTTTTTTCCAATCATATGCGAGTTAGAAAATCAAAAGAGTTGCATTACCAAATCAAATGTGAGCCTTTTTCCAAAGGTGTCATGACACCTAGATCATATGTGAACCTAAAATTAAAAGCGACTCAACATCTTCAAATGCGACTCGACACATCCAAATGCATCACGTCAGAGATCAAAAGTGTCATTTCTTATTTCAAAGGCACCATTCCTACTTGAATACATTTGATGAACTACAATGATCTAAGATTTATTGCACTCAAATTGATGACTAAACATCTAAATCCTAGGACTAATTTTTGTCCCCATCTTCACTGAGCCTATCTCGTTTACCTATCGTGAGTCCGACTTGAAAAAATATTATTTTTGGTCGATCTCTTAAGGGGGAAACCAACCATTTAACCATCATCCCTTCATCTATTGGTGCATAGTGGGACATCATTATCACCAATTTTTTCCAAATAAGCAACATGTATTTGAAACAACATAACAAGTACATTATCTCAAAGAGGGAAAAAATGTAGACACCTAAAAAGTCTAACACATTCTTCTAATTCATCATTTCCTGTCATCAACACACATCACACTTTCTTCTATTTCACCATTTTTAGTCATTAATTCTCATCACCCCTTTCATCACTATTAATTGAATAATTTCTAATAATTTGATTAAATTAACCCATTTCCCTCCTTTAATTAAATAATTTCTAATTATTAAATTGTTTCATCGTTTTCCCTTCATCACCTTTAATTAAATTAATTTTCCCTCATCTAATTTAATTAAATAATTTTTAATTATTCAATTAAAAATCTTGCATTCTTTCTTATCCACATTATTATATAATTTTTAATTTTTTAATTAAAGAATCATGCATTCTTTTTCATCTCTCATAATTAAATAATTTTCAATTATTTAATTAAAGAACCATGCATTCTTTCTCATCTCACACAATTAAATAATCTTTAATTATTTAATTTAAAGATCACACATTATTTCTTATCCACATAGTTAAATAATTTCTTAATTATTTAATTACCTAATTATTCCTCCAAAATTAAATAAATTATTTAATTTATTTAGTTTGCACTTTCCTCTAAAAATAAATAAAATATTTATTTTATTTATTTTGCTAATTATATTAGATCTAGTCTTCTAATCTTATCTTCAATCTTCCAATCCTAAATTTTGAAACAAAACTAAATTTATTGACCATTCCTAAAAATAGCAAGTGAACTTCAATTCAGTTCACTTCATCTTTCCATGCAAGCCCATGCACATCTTCTTTATCTCTCATCCATCCTCATTGGTCAATCCCATGTCACATCTCACACCATTGATCTCACATCATGAAAGCATATAAATCAAACATCCTTTGATCATTCAATCCCTCCCCAAATTCATATCAAGCCTCCTCAAATTCACATCCAAGTCTCCTCGAGTCAACAACTAAACTATACTCAATTCATGTTGCTTTTTCATAACAAGGCTATGCTATGTTTATGACCAATGCACATATCATATGAAACAACACAATTCTTATACTTTTGGACAATGGAGTAAAGTTAGGAATTTTCGGGTGAGGTAACATAGATTAGACTAGTTTGATTTGATTTATGTTCTCTTTGTTTACTCTCATTTGAATTGTGCACACACTTCATTAGTAATAGGCCTATTCAATTATTGAGTTAGGGTTATTGATTGTGATTTCCCATTTGCATTGAATCCATTGATTGTCTCAAAATATCCATATTTACACTTACAAGTGATGTTTGAGGGATTTGAAATCTTCAAAATATCTCTCATTTCTTCAATCGTTGTAACTTTGGAATCAAATCGTTAAGGTAAAGACCTTAATACCTCTTGTACAATCATGGCTTCTTCAAAATTTTCACCAAGACCTCTTATTGTGTTCACAATCTCATCAACATGAAACAAATAAGAGCCTATGTCTTCTTCTTCTTTCATCTTAAGGCTCTCAAATTTTCTTCTCTAGGTTTGAAGCTTTGCCTTATTTACTTTATCACATCCTTCATAGGTATTCTTCAACTTATCCCACATGTCCTTAGCTTATTTTCAGTGCATAACTTTTACAAACTTTGATTTAGATAATCCACACAAAATCACATTCTTGGCTTTCACATTGTTTTCAATTTCCCTCTTTCCTACTTGATCCATTGGGGGAGTCACATGATCTATGTAGCAATTTTAAATAAATTTCCAAATATGATACCATAGAGAATTCAAGTAGGTTTCCATCATTATGCTCGAAAATGAATTATTTTTTCATCAAATAATTGTGCCTTGTTTGATGAGAATCCATATCCTTCTTATCTTGCCACATGTTTTCTTTTATATCTTCCTTCTAGAAATTAGACTATCTCTGAAGAAACCCACTTTGATACCAATTTAAGAGCACTTGGTTATAATGAGGGGGGGGGGTATAAATTAGTATAACAAAGACATTTTACTTTTCAAAATATTAAAAATCATAGCAATAATACTTCAAAACTTAATCATTCACAACAATAACACACATGCAAGATCTAGCAATACAAAACACAAGACAAACACATGATTTACATGGAAAACCTTATGGGAGAAAACCACAAAAAATATTTCTTATATAGATCTTCTTGCAGGAACCAACCTACTTCATTTACAAATCTTCTTTATAGGCACCAACACCAATCCCCACAATTGAGCACCAAATTAGAAAGAGACACCGATCTCTTCTAATAAGAGGCACCAACCTCCTAATATCCTTAGAAGGAACAAAACTCCTAATTAAAAATATAATAATTTATTTGAGACTTCTTAGATCTACCTTAATTCACCTTCATAAATCTGCTCACCGCTTCATTAAAATCTACCTTTAGAATTTTCAAAGATCCTATAAAAATTCTTCCATAAACCTCATGTGGATCTACTCATATATATTAAAAAATGTGCACTTATGTGCCTTTCAAAATATGCTCCTTATATGAATGATATTCAATGAATTTATTTCCTTCAAATGGACTCCACAACCTCTTTAAATATTTTTTCCCAGGGGGGAAATTGATCAAGAAACATGTGCTTCAAAATGGATGCAACCTATCAACTTATATGAACCCTTCCACCCTTTATTTGGGTGCTCCAATAGGGTTTGACCCTTATATTAATTAAATATTTTTTATTTTAAAAATAAACCCCTAAAAATGGGGTGTACCACTTGAGAGGGTTGACCTTCTTGATAAAAAATAATTTGCAATTTTTATTTAATTAATGGAGGCACCACAAGTGTAAGGGTTGACCTTTAGCAACAATAAAATTTAAATTTAAATTTTTATTCTTCAAGACAAGGTACCAAAGACTAGGAGGTTGGTCCAAAATATTATTTTAATTATTTTCCTTCATGCAAGGCTGCCAATCAACATCAAAAAACTCCTTCCTCAATGATCTTAATGACACCATTTAACTTTTGAATTCATTTGATATCAATGACAACACATTCTAACACTCCTATACTTCTAGCTTAGCTTAGACTCAAGTGGGTGTTCCTAGGGCTATATGTTAGCAAGTATTAAACTAAAAAATAGAAAATTACAAATTAATGATATCTAAACCCAAACTATTGACTTGGCCCCAAATATTGTCACTAAACCAAGAACAATTGGCTACCTCAAAACCCCTATATATGAGGTTATGACTACACAAAACTACTTTTACTCTTATGCTATTGATTTATGTTCTTTTTATTTATGGTGTGAGATTGGTGCATGATTCTAGACCATTGCCTATTTTATGGGAAACAAAGTCAAAATTCACCAAGACAAGGAAAAATTAAAAGAAAAGGACTAAAGAGCTATGCACTTAACAACGAGGATCATGAACATTACAATAGAACATGCTTATTTATCCATGATGGAGCTTCATAAATCCATATATAACAAGAAAAATATCATCACAAACCTTGTGATGTTTTTAGAATACTGTCATATTCATCTAACTCAAAATTACATTCATTCTTGCAAATGTGGCAAAGGAAAATACCTAACTGTGACTAATAAATCCTCTTGGATGTATACATACCATCATGGAGAAATTTTTTTACAAATAAAATTTACAATATTAATCTCCCTTGATTCCATAGGTGTGTACTTGAACAAAAAGAATTGGATTAATGCCAATGGCTGCCCTACACATTTTTGGCATATGTAGACCACAAACCTCTCTATTAAAATGAATCCAAAGCTTCATTTAAAACTTGTAGGGCATCAAAACCTAAATGGTACATTATAGCATCTTTATAATCCATCCATGATCAAGGAGAAATCCCTCCCAAAATGAGCTTCTTAGATTAAAAATTAGTATGGAAATGCATAAAAAATCAATACAGGTAGTTAGGAGAGCTACTACCATTAATGGAAATTGATGGAGTGGATAGAGGAGAAGCATGCAAAATTTTAAAATATTACTTGTTTGAAATTCATAGGGTCTATAGAGTCTAAACTAATGTATTATAAACTTGGTAGAACCTACACAATTCAGAGGTTTATCTAACTGAACAATCCACTCAAAATTGCAAAGACTACAATAAAATGTCAACCCAAGGTTTGTAAACTTGTGATAGTGTAGCATTGCATATGCCTTTAGAGACTCAAAACTACCTAAGCTATTCTATTCAAGTTATTCTACTTGCAAGAAATTCACGGAATTGCAAAATAGTAAAAGACATAAACCAAAACTAATGGCTACGAGTACTTACATCTTAGATTGTAATTGAACTGTTGCTAATGAAAGATTATTGTATCAATTCAAAACTAATAAAAAATAATGACTTAGCTAAATTAACCTCAGGAGTACTACTAGTTAACCATTACATGCATGTTCATGAACATTTATTACCAATAAGCAAAGTGTGAGATTCTAGTTTAACTTGCATAGAGTTCATGAAGTAATGATAAACAAAAAATAGCTAATTAAAAAAAAGATAAACAACTAGAAAGTGAACTAAAGAATAATTACCTTGAGTGGCCTGCTCAAGTTGCTATTATCACTTTAATTAAAACCAAATCTAACTAAAAAATTCTACGCATCTAATGAAATTGACTCCATTCATTGCATATCATGAAAGATTACATAAGATCTTCTCACAGATTGTATTCAATCATTCTGAATAATCATCATGTCTTGAAACTAGAAATAACTGATAATGAAAGACTAGAAAACCAACTAACTTATCAACAACTTCAACCAACAACTATATACAAGCTTGAGGGAATATTATTCATAGCAACAACTAACCACAATCATTAACTCCCACTCCTAAATATCAAAGTGTAGAGTTAAGACTAAATTGTTCAATCTATAACTGAAAAGAAAGAAGAATCCTAATAGGACTAGAACTCTATTAAAACAAAATTGCATGTAAACACACAAAAAATTGTCAAAATCCTACTAGTAAAGGAGTCCTTCTTCAACGCTTATTATTTAGTCATAATGATGCACGTTCAACCTCCATCAGGTGCCTTTAATCAGTAATCATCACGTTGAGCTAAATCTGGAACTCCCTTATTTTGCTGTCCTAATGTTCCTTTTGCTGCAAGTTCATCCTACAACTACTACATACTATAGTTCCTCCTTGGCTGCAAAAAGGTTAATTCACAAGGCATGTACACAAGACTAACTATCACAATTAAAACATAGAATTCTATCCACTTTCATGAATATCTACACATAAACCATGCAATACTCATTATGCCATAACCATATTTCCAACATTATATTTTAAGTCCAAGTCTACATAATAAGTATGAAAGGATAGTATGATATAGGAGCATTGTCTGGAAAGTATATCTAAAAGTGTCTAAAAATATGCATGAAAAAAATAGAAAATGAGCTAATATCTAGACCCATCAGGGTCCATTAGGCATTTATAGCCTTTAAAAGAATTTATTTGTACTATATTATACTTTTGAATAATTTAGGCATTAATATTATCAAGCCTCTAATAAATAATGAACCATTACCTATACACTCTTTGCACTTGTCAAGCCATTAGACCATTTGGTCAATCCTTACCTTCATTCCCACAAGTGAGGAGCATAAAATCCTCCTATGTCCTAACATAAACCTTTAATACTCATGATTTTTCATATTATCAGGTCATCAAGATATCTTTGAATTGCATACCTACCAGACCATTAACATGGGCACGTCTATTGCAAGTATGTTGTTGGTGTTGTCATTGATGTCAACAACATGGAGATGCTTGGTGTTATCAAGTACTAGTGCTAGTATGGATGTGTTGTGGTTTGATAAGAAGTTGTTGTAGTGATTTCATCAATGTTTCATTGATGTCTTGATGGATAAGAGTTGCAGTTGTAGTAAGTTCACTTGGTTTCGAAGTGCTTTTGAGAAAATTTGAATAAAAGAGTGTAGTGTGACAGAGATGTGTTCAGTGTTGTACTCTGCATTTCTTCATGGTTGAAGATATGCTTGTGCAATTTGGATATGATGATCAAAGGTGTTTAGGGGTTCCATATCCAAATTTTTAGGTTCTGAATCATTTTACAGTGAAAGTTGTGTTTGACAGTTTATCTGTCTGTGTAGAAGGTTGTTTGGGAGAAATGAGATTGCTCCACATTTCTTTGTAGTGAGGTTTTTTATCTTGTAGATTTGGGAACATGCTTATATTTTCTATAACTTTCTTCCCTTGAGGTTTCAGGTGCTGAGGTGTTCCACAAGGTTGGTTAGTAAGTTGTGTTCTATGGCAGTGTGTCTAGTTAAACAAAATGATGGTGTTCTTAGTTTTTGATCCAAGAGGATCCAAAAGACCAAAAATTTCATAGTCTCAGAATCTAATGAAACCAACATCATCACATAGAGCTCATTGAAATGATCCTGATGCAACTTGAATCACGTTAAAAGGAGATTGTATAGTCAAGATATGCTTAGTCAAATTTGGGGAAAATCTGGTACCTGAGGCCAGTTAGGAAGGTGAAAAAATTGATCATCTCATAATTTTTCAAAATTGGCATCAAAATGAAGAGCCTATCACTATGGTCCCAACACCATTCATTTCGTCAAAAATAGAGCACATATGCAAAAGATATGGTTAGTCAAAGTTTGCAACTGATAAAGTTGACCAGGGTACCATTGTTGGTGTCAACATGATGTTAGCATGTTGACATGGCAGGTGACTCGATGCCATGTGGAAGGTGACTCAGCGTTGATGTGGTAGGTGACTTGGCACTGATTTGGTCTCTAACAGCGAATTAGAAGTTTCCATGTGGCCCAATGAGATGGCACCACATGGCACCCCTGTGAACTCCGACGGTTTCCAACTATTTACCAAAATTAATTGAGGTGGGGGGTTGAACCCAAAACCTCCATCCAACTAACATACTCCTCCACCATTGCACCATGAGGATTGCTCCATACATAGAGGGGTGATAATTTATTTTATAGAAGATCATTTGCTATTTTGGAGAGGGTGTAGATTGACCCCCGACCCCTTCGTCCCTATTTTCCCTCTTTGCCAATGGACCAAGCGGCGGGTTTGGAGAAATAAATGGGAGTTGTTTCTTTTAAATAAAAGAGAAAGCTAAATCTTCCATAATCTAAAATATTAACCCCAAATTAAAAAAAATGAAAACTCTGTAAGATTTTGTAGCTTGAGAAAAAGATATTAAAAAGGGCTTAAATAAAATTTAAAAATAGATAAAGATTATTTAAAGGTTATTTAGGGGTTGAGGTTATTTTCAAAAGATTATTAAGATTTGTAAGGGGATTATTTGAAATTTATTTCTTGTAAATGAGAGATTGTAAAATCATATGGTTATGAGCCATATTAGGAGAAATTGGTGTATTTAAGGGGGAGATTTTTCTCTTGTGTGGTGTTGGTGATTTTTCTAGTAGAACCTTAGAGTTCTCTAAAGAGTAGCCAACTCCTATAATGAAGAAACTGCAAGGCTAGTGGCCAACACAATGAGTAAAGGATTTTGAGGTCTTTACTTGTACACTTTAGGCTCTATAGGACCTAGGAGGGTGTTCCATATTGTGTTCATGTGAGGTGCATCCAGTTGATAACACATTTATACACTGATTTATTCCTACATATTACAAATAGTGTACTTCACTGAAGTTTTGGTAGACCTTTAAGTAGATAACTACCTATTTGCTAGGAAACAAGGGTAGTTCAAACCTATACCATACTTGAAAATATTTTAAATGAATTATTGTTCTTATTTTAAGTCTGCGGCCCAGTATGCTAATTACTCATTTTCATGCAATATTTTCTAACAAACAAACCAATGTTTCATCAATTGGAGCAACAAAGTCAAATATATAAGAACCGGTAATATATATAAACTATGTAATTCAGAGACTAGTGGACTATTTTCATAATGCTTTGCATTTATGAAAACTCACAATGCTTAAAAACACTCACTCCTTACAAATCCTATGCAATTCCTTACAAAATTTATAACCCTCCTTAAGTGTTTTAATCAATTCTTTGAGTTAAAGCTAAAACAAAATCATACATTCAATGGAATAATTGAAGATAAATGATAACACCATTAGTATTTTCATTCATAACTTGTGAGAAAGATACATAGGAGAATGCTTGTTTCTAGACTAATATTTGTTTTGATATCAGTAGTTTCTATAAAACTATTTTAAGACTATTACATACATAAATCCTACACAAGACAACCTACTGTTCTATTCATTCATATTCTTCATAAAGTGCCTTTCCTGAACTTAGCTTTCACCTAAAACCCTGTTAAGACTTAAAAATATGACCCCTTGTAATGAGACCTGAAATCCCTTTTATAGAACAAGGGGGCAACAAGCATTAGGCTCAATTACAGTTATATTTCATTTCATTTGAATATCATTTGCACCAAAATTTGAGACACCCTTAGTTACATGCACTCATTGTGGAAAATGGAAGAGTAAAAGACCAAATTCCACATCCCATGCATGAAGACATGCCAGCTCCTCAAAAGGCAGAGTTTGTTGCAGTAGTGTTGAATCCTTGTCCTTGTTGACCAAAGAAGATTCTCCACTCACAACCCTAGCAAAATCTTGCATACTACCCAAAAGAAACCTACATGCCCCCAACGTTAGGAAGTTTGTCACTTCTCCAACACACCAACCTGAAAAATTTCCACATTAGCACTAGAAATAAGAAATCACATGAATGCTGAATAGGAAAATCCTAACAAAAGGGCCATGGTGTCATCAAAAACAAAAATGGGGCAGAGTCATCACTCTGAGTGATTAGCCTCAGAGGATACTAGCCTGCGTCTTATTCATGGTGGAACTGGAGGAACCGTCACCACTTCCTCATTAGAGTCTTCAGAAGGTACTAGGGAAAGTGGATAATGATCACACTTTAGATTAGTGTCACCCTCACTGTCTGAAGGGCTACCAAAAACCTCATTGGGAGAATTACGTCCTCCTAGATAAGCCTTATGATACTTGCACCTTTTCTTTGCCTTATTTTCATATTCCACCAAATTTTTTGTTTTGAACTTGATCAACTCTTCTGAAATAGTTCAGCTCCTCAAGCGGTAATTACTCCTGACACCATACTTCTTGAATTTCCTACATTCCCTTCTACTCTTTGGTGTATCAGGAACTCCTTGTGTCTCAATTTCATCCCCGAGAGCATTATCCTCAGACTCAAGCAAACTCAATCTCCTAGATCTTCGAATCGACCTAGAAAACTCTCCAGACTTACTCATCATATCAGTGATAAGAACTAGAAAACCTTCACCAACTTCACTCTTGGATGCAATTTCAAAATGAAAAATATGGCCATCGGTTCTCCTTATATCGAGCCATGCAAGTGTGCCAACCATTAATACTCAAAGAAAGCTCGAGCGCGTGAGCTGAAAATAGTTTGCTTTGATCTTTTTTAACCTCAACCGTTGATCATGTTTTAAAAATAAATCAACGGATAGATTACTAGTGCAACTAATTATGAACAAGTTTTAATTATGCTTTTAATGCTTTTTCTTGATCAGAAAATCCCTGAGTAGATATACATTCACTCTGTACACATATTTCAACCACTTAGCATCATTTAAATTTTTTTGTGCTATAATCACCCGCTTACCGATGGGAATTAAATCACTTGTATTTATTTGTAGTAGAACAACAGGGATTGATCCTAATTTGATCTCAAAATATTGGTTTGTACATTTCCTTGCTTAATTTTTTCCTTCCCACACGTATCAATAACTGTCAGTACTGACGACCAAACTCCCAAACATGTGCCTCAAAAAATAAACTTGAAAAATGGTACCATTTGGAAATAGTACCCTCTCAGCCAAATTTAGCAACCTTCTAACTTCATTAGAGCCTATCAGAGCCCTTTTAGAATGTACGTGGCACTTTCTCATTGCAAAATATGGCACATAGGTGGGGCCCTCACGAGATGGCATGGAGCAGTCAAGATCAACCCACATCACCCACCATCGACCGTTGATTTCCTTCCGTACGAACCAATCACTGTTATCAAAGCTTGGTGGGTTTCTCAATAAGTGAAAGGTGTTGCCCTGCCTGCTAGCCTATGTAACTATCCTTTCTTACTTCTTTCGATGGATGGACACATAGGGAATGGTCTCGATGAGAACACGTGTTGCAGTGTCCATTGCCGATCTCTATTAAAACCATGTCCGCTGCCCTTTTGGAGATACTGGTCCCACCACTAAGCATGATACGTGGCCATCACTTGCCAGCCCATGTGTTTAAAATAATATGAAATAAACCAACACGAGCACACAGGGAGTGGTCAATATTTGGGCATGTCTCAAATCTGCAACCATTGATCTTCTTTGAATGGCGCCAACTATCTTCACCAAGGAGACTAGGCCCACCAATGTACTCGACACATGGATGAAGCCTGTTAGCCTGTGTGAATAAAATAAAAAAGTATTTATCAACATGGGTGCATGGGGAATGACTAGGATCAACTTTTGATGATCGAACGACCAACATGAAATCCTAATTCTACACATGCCACAAAAGTTAATCTTAAAAGGGAACCATCACTAGGAAGACGAGAAATTGAACCATAAAGGATGAAAGCTATGGATTTAAGTCATTATAAAATTAAGCTTCGACCATAGGAAAATTTAGTACTGAGAAGGACTAAGGTGATCGACAAACCTAAAATTAGGGGGCCGATGAATACAATGACATCAATGGCATAAGAGGTAACTTAGACAACCAAAAACTGGGAATATAAGGTCAATGAAAATTTAAAATGACCAAGGGTTTTTCAAAGCTTGTAGGCCAATTCTGAAGGGTTTTAACAACATAAAAATCCTAACACAGTGATGAGGAACACAACCCTAAGCCAAAAACGAGGGTCTGAGCCAAATTTTGCACAATTGTAGAATGAAACCAAGAATTTTTTGAGGGGTTCCATCATGTGGGAAGGAATTTTTCTTTTGGGAAAGGATTTCATGGTGGAGAAATTAGGAATATTGGAAAGGAATTTTCTTTTGGGAAAGGATTTCATGGTGGAGAAATTAGGCATATTGGGAAGGAATTCTTAAAGGTGTTGGTAGGAGACTGTGAAAGACTTTGTAATGCAGGTTTTGAGGCTTGAATGATGTAATAAGGAAAATAATCTTGGCATCATTAATAAAGTGGTTCCTCATTGAGAAGTAGACTTGGAGATGTAGCCCGAACATATGGGTGAACTCTGTTATCAAGTTCCTTGTTGTCTCTTTATTCTCTCTCTTCTGTCTATTCTCTATCATTCTTTCCAGTTATAATTCCTACTTTGAATGTTAATTACGTCATTTAAGTAATTAGTTTATGTCATTAGGATAAGAAAATGATTAAGTGAACTCAATTTCTATAATTTCAAAGGTTAAAATACATAACCACACAATTCTGTTTGCAATAAGGGATAAATATGTAATTAGGAGTAAATTGCAAATTATTTGTAATCTTTTAATTACAAATCAGTTTTAGTTGGTTGTGGTAGAGTTGTAGAATATTATGATGATGTTGGAATATTTTGAGATGTTGTGTAGATGTTGTGGACTGGTTCTTTGTGGTTCATGTGACCTAGAGAAGCATGTATGTGTTCACTTGTAGTTTTACATGCTAGTGCTATTTGCGGAGGTACCTTGTGGATTTTGGATGTGTTGAGTAGCATGGTGATGTGTATTTGGGTCCATGTTAACCCTTGGTGTTGTTGTCCTTTATTTTTTTCACCGTGGAAGTGTTTGGTACCGAACTATTTTGGTGTTGCACATTTGAGGTACATATGTTTCATTAAGACCAACCTAATTGATATTGGTTAGGTCATGGATGGTATAAATACAAGGTGAATTTTTGGAGATGTGTGTGACAAGTGTGGAAATTACGAAAAATGTGAATTTGATTAAGTTTGGTGATTTGAGTGTGAGCTTAATGCCTATGAATCTGATGTAGTGAGTAGAATGGTCTACATTTTCAATGTGCTTGAATTTATTGGAGGAAGAGATCCAAAAGTTGCAGATGGCATAAAGTTTCAATGGAAAATTTCTCCAGTTGTCTTGATATAGTGAATCTCTTTGTAAGAAACTTCTTCTATTCTTATTTCTTCCAAATATTGAGTCCTTTGGTAGTGATCCTTTCTTCTTTTTTGGGTAGTGAGCCCTTGGCAATGAGCCTACTTGTATTTGGTGTTGCAATTCATATATATGTGAGCTAATCCTCACCATGGTTTTTCCCTTCTTGGGTTTTCCACATAAATCTGGCATTCTTATGTGTTTGGATGTGTTTGCATTACTGTTTCATATGTTTGCATTCTGCTAATGCATGATAAGGGTTTAAGTACTACCAAGGGTTTGAATGTTCATGAGGGATTGAATGTTTTTAATGAACAAGATTCACCCCCTTAGTTGCCTTATGCATCTAACAATTGGTATCAAAGTTGTGGTTCCTTGGAGAAAGATTAACCACTTGAGGTAGATTTGGATGGCACATGAAGGGTGTCAAAGCTCCTATGTTCGATGGAATGAATTATACTTACTGAAAGCTAGAATGGAATCCTTTTTGGTCTCTCTTGGATTTGGTGTCTAGTCATTGAAAAAGGATACACTATGCCTATTGTTGGTCTGAAAGTGATGATGAAATCAAGGAATATGAGAGCAATGGTAAAGCAAGGAATGCTATCCTAAGTGGTCTCTCTATTCAGAACTTGGAAAGGTGATAAGTCTAAAATCTGCTAAGATGTTTGGACAAAGTTGGAGAATTTATGAAGGAGATGATAAAGTCAAGCAAGAAAGATGTAGAACTAAAATCCAAATTTGAAACCCTAAGGATGTCAAAGATGAAGATATTACTTCCTACATGCTTAGAGTGGATGAAGTTGTCAATTCCATCAATGGTCTTGGTGGTAAGCTAGAAGAAAGAGAAGTTGTAAAAAGGTATTAAGAACTCTTCTTAAAACTTATAGTTCTAAAGTTTTTCTATTGAGGAAGCTCAAAATTTGGATAATTATTCTAGAGATCAGATGTTTGGTGCTTTAATTTCTTATGAATTGAGAGTTTGGTCAAGATGCTACAAAGAAATAAACTAATTTTAAAGTCTACAAAGTAGAGAAGGATGATGAATTAGATCTGGATGATCTTGATGAGGTGGAAGAAAACTTTGTAAGGATATTGAAAAGGGCACTGGAAAATACAAAGGTAAGTTACCCTTTAAATGTTTTAGTTGTGGAAAGATAGGTCATTATGCTTCTAAATGTCCAATCAAAGTTTCAAATGAAAAACCTAAGGATCATAAAGGAAATTTTTTCAAGAAGAGTTATTAGGTGGAAAAAGACAATGGTGTATCTGATGATGAAGAATTTGACTATCTTGATGAAGACAATGATGAATGCTTGTTCATGGCTCTAAAAGTTGGAACTAATTCTACTAATTTTGAAAGATGTGTGAAGGAAAGTGCTCCGGTAATAGGTCACAACATTGAAGGAACTATGGTGATTGCTTTTAATGCAAAAGAAGAGAGGAATTATTGGATAATTGATGATGGATGCTCAAATCATATGACATGTGATAAGAGTAAGTTTATTAAACTTCAAACTTATGATGGTGGTCTTGTTAAGCTTGGTGATGATACATTCACTAAGATATGTGGAAAATATTCAATTAGTTTTTATGGAAAGCATTAAATATATGATGTTCTTTATGTCAAGGTTCTTCGACATAATATTTTGTGTAGGAAAAATGTGTAATAGAGGATAATATCTTGTGTATCAAGATGATGGTTATGAAATCAGAAAAGGAAGATCCAATACTCTAATTGCTATAGGAACAAGGAAAAAAGGTAATGTTTATCAACTCAAAGATAGTGGTGCTAAATGCTTTATGTCTCAAATAAATGAAGTTTGGCTATGACATAAAAGAATGAGTTACATCAATTTTGATAGTCTAGTGAAGATCAGTTCTACTGATGCTATGAGAGATCTGCCAAAGATTACAAAGCCTATCAATGCAATCTGCAAGGAATGTTAGTTTGGAAAGAAAACAAAGAAGAGGTTCAAGACTAAGGAATATTCTACCACAAGACCTTTGGAGTTGGTGCACATAGACCTATGTGGACCTACCAGAATAAGAAGCTCACATGGTGATAGGTATTTAATTTTATTGATTGATGATTATTCTAGAATGACTTGGGTGACATTTCTTAAAGAAAAATCAGAAGCCCTAGATAAGTTCAAGGAATTTAAGTCTATGGTTGAGAATGAAATTGATGTGAAAATCAAGTGCTTAAGGTCTGATAGAGGTGGTGAGTTAACCTCCAATGAGTTTAAATTTTTTTATGAAGATCATGGGATTAAGAGGCATTTGTCAGCTCCTAGGACCCATCAACAAAATGGAGTTGTGGAGAGGAAGAACACGATAGTTCAAGAAGTAGCAAGGAAAATGATGAAGGAGCAAATCTATCATATGTCTATTGAAGAGAATCTATTCATACTACAATCTACATTCTTAACAAAGGTCAAGCAAGAGTGAAAAGTTCAAAGACTACCTATGAGTTATGGTATGGTAAACCTCCTATTGTAAAATATTTTAGTTTTTGGAAGCAAATGCTATATCATAAGGGATGAAGATAATTTAGGAAAGTTTGATACAAGATACGATGAAGGAATCTTCCATGGGTACTCTACAAGAAGTAAGGCCTACCAATGCTACAACAAAAGACTAAAGAAAATTATTGAGAGTGCAAGTATTAAGGTGGATGAAGAACTAGACCAGAGTTCAGTATTGATTGAAGGGTATGAATCTGATGAATCCCCTTACAATGAAGAAAAAAGAGGATGGAGAGAAGGAAAAATAGATGATAGTTGAAGAGGAAGAATCTCTATAAAAGATCCCAAAAAATCCTAAGTATGTGTAGAAGAACCATTCTAAAAATTAGATCATTGGAAATAAGAGAAACGATGTGTTGACAAGGAAAACGATTGCTATGATAGAGGAACAAGTAAAATTTTGTCTATTCTTAGAGGTAGAACCTAAAACAATAACTGATGTATGCAAAGATGAGAATTGGATCAAGGCTATGAAATAAGAGTTGGAAAAAATTGAGAAGAATAAAACTTGGGAATTAGTCCCAAGACTAGCAAATAAGAATGTGATAGGAACTAAATGGGTTTTCAAGAACAAGTTGAATGAGGATGGAAAAGTTATCAGAAATAAGGCTAGATTTGTGTGTAAGGGATACTCACATGCAGAAGGAATAGATTTTGAGGGTAATTTTGCTTCGGTGGCAAGAATGGAAGCTATTAGAATGTTTCTAGCTTTTGCAACACATAAAAAGTTCAAAGTACATCAGATGGATATAAAGTCTACATCTTGAATGGCGAGTTAGAAGAAGAGGTGTACATTGAACAACCATAAGGTTTTCTATTATCAGATGATGCTAATATGGTTTATAGATTGAAGAAGGCATTGTATGGACTCAATAAAGCTCCTAGAGATTGGTATGCAAGGTTGGATAAATACTTGTTACAAAAATGATTCAAAAAGGGTAATGCAAATAACAACCTTTACTTTAAGGCTGATGGAGAGAAAATCTTGATTGTGGTGGTATATGTTGATAATATTATATTTGGAGGAAATGAAGGTACGTGTAAGAAGTTTTCAGAGGAAATGCATAAATAGTTTGAGATGTCAATGTGTGAGGAGATGAATTTCTTCCTTGGACTACAAATCAGTCAATAAAGAAAAGGTATTTTCATTTCACAGTCAAAATATGTCAAGGAAATGTTGAATTTTTTTGGAATGAAGGATTCTAAACCAGTGTGTACCCCTATGATTACTAGTCATTAGTTGAGCAAAAATGATGAATCTCTTAAGTCTGATCAGAGCAAGTATAGATCAATGATTGGTGAATTTATATATCTAACTGCTACTAGACCAGATATCATGCATGCAGTTTATCTTGTGGAAAGATCTCAAGAAGATCCCAAAGAATCTCATGTTGCAGTAATGAAGAGGATATTTAGATACTTGAAGGGCACTCCAGATTTTAGTTTGTGGCGTCATAGGGGTACCAATTTATCCTTGAGTGCATATATAGATGCAGATTGGGTAGGTTGTATAGATGAAAAAATAAGTACAAGAGGAGGATTCAATATCATTATCTACTGCAGAAGTAGAGTATATTGCAATAACATCATGCTACACATAGGTGTTGTAGATGAAGAAAACATTGAAGGATATGATAGTATCATATGATAACCTATTTTTATCTTATCTGAAAACACAAATTCTATCAATATCTTAAAGAACCTGATAATGCATTCAAGAATAAAACATATCTCTATCCAGTATCACTTTCTAAGAGAGAAGGTTGCAAAGAATGAGGTGAAGCTAGAATATGTTCATACAAAGGATCAAGTTGAAAATATTTTTACAAAGGATCTTCCTAAAGATACTTTTGAGTATCTCTAACAGAAGTTAGGGGTTATTTCCCCTCCTTTTAACTAGATGCTAAATTTGGTGCATTTTTTTAGGAAGCATTTCAAGATACATTATTGGTCCTGGATTGATGTTGAAAGATAATTCTTAGGGTGGGTAAGTATTACTGATATTGGTTGGTATAATCAAGTGGAACATATCTTGTGTCCCTAAGAGGGGGAGTGTAGAAAAGTGAGTGCAGTGGAAAGAGAGAGCAGCTGCTTTCTAGTATTACAAGTGCTGTCTAAAGTGGTGTATGTAGATGTCAAAGGGGGAGAAAAAAAAAATTCTATACAAGTGATGTGTCAAAGGTGAGTTTGTTGCCCCTTTCCATTAATTTCAAAGGGGGGAGAGAGTGAATTCTGAAAAACACAAGGAAATTATTGATGTCATTGGGGGAGACTAATGGTTGAAGAACTCCTTAGATAGGGAGAGAGATTGAAAAGATAATGATGTTTGGAGAAAAAAGGTAAAGAGAGAGAGTGTAGTGAACCATAGTAAGGGGGAGTGCTTCTTAATGCATTATTTTTTTTTTTTTGATGGTTTTTCAAAGTTGGTATTTCCATCAATGAAAAAGGGGGATCTTTTTGCAAGTATGCTGCTGGTGTTGTCATTGATGTCAACAGTTGGTCATTAATGTCAACAACATGGAGATGGTTGGTGTTATCAAGTACTGGTGCTAGTATGGATGTGTTATAGTTTGATAATAAGGTGTTGTGGTGCCGTCATCAGTGTTTTCATTGATGTCTTGATGTATAAGAGTTGCAATTGCAATAAGTTCACTTGGTTTCAAAGTGCTTTTGATAAAATTTGAATAAAAGAGTGTGTAGTATGACAGAGGTGTGTTCAATGTTGTTCTCTAAATTTCTTCATGGTTGAAGATATGCTTGTGTAGTTTATATATGATGATCAAAGGTGTTCAAAGGTTCTATATCCAAAGTTTCAAGTTCTAGATCATTTTGTAGTGAAAGTTGTGCTTGTTAGTTTATTTGTCTGTGTAGACGGTTGTCTAGGAGAAATGAGATTGCTCTGCATTTCTCCACAATGAGGTTTCTTGTCTTTTAGATTTTGGAACATGCTTATATTGTCTATAAATTCATTTCCTTGAGGTTTCAGGTGCTAAGGTGTTTTGCAAGGTTGGTTAGTAAGTTGTATTTTGTGGCAGTGTGTATGGTTGCACAAAATGATGTTCTCAATTTCAGGTGGTTGTGGTAGAGTTATAGAATATTTTGATGATGTAAGAATATTTTGAGATGTCATGTGGATGTTTTAGAGTATTTATATGTGGTCTGCATGACCTAGAGAAGCATGTATGTGGTCTCTTGTAGTGTTAGTTCAGGTATGGCTAACCTGGCGTGCTAGCACTATTTGTGGAGGTACCTCGTGGATTGTGGATGCGTTGAGTAGTGTGGTGATGTGGATTTGTGTCCTTTTTAACCCTTGGTGTGTTATTCCTTAACTTATTTCCACCACAGAAGTGTTTGGTACTAACCTATTTTGGTGTTGTACATTTGAGGTGCATACATTTCATTAAGGCTGACCTAATTAAGATTGTTTAGGTTGTGGATAGTATAAATGCAAGATAAATTATTGGAGATGTGTGTGAAAAGTGTGAAAGATATAAATTTTATTAAGTTTGGTGATCTAAGTGCGAGCTTAATGACTAAGAATTTGATGTAGTGAGCATAAGGGTTTGCATTGGTGTAGGAGCACCCATGAGACTTCATGCCTCAAATAGGAAAAAATGGTCGTTGTTTTTGGTTTTTGTGATTCTTTGATGTAATGAGGTCATTTTGGACCATTTTCATGTTTTTGAGAGTCTTGTTGAGGTCTTAGGCGGTAGGTGTGGTCCATTTGTTAAATTTGTAAAGAAGTTGCAAATTGTTGCAAAACAACTTTTCTGTATTGTTGTCTAAAAGTGCAAAATGGGTGTTTGCTAACCCCTAATTCAAAATTCAGTTTGTAACCATTGGAACAAGCTTGGAAATGCATAAAAATCTTGATTCTTTCGTTGGAGGGGGTTGATTGATGTTTTGGAGGGGTTTGAAGCAATAAAGCATCTATTTTTTGCTAAATTCCAACATGTTCTTGTTGTTTATCAATATTGTACGGGCTTGTATAGAGGGATCATGGCTTGAAACCACTGTGGGTTGAAATTCACATGAATCTACTTTCAATTAAACCTAATTTAATTCATTTTTGTTGAGAATTGAGAGAGATCCATCCATTTCTTTGAAAACTATCTGAAATCCTAGTTAGGGCTGATAGTGAGAAAAGAAAAATGTGTTACCCTTCATTCCACCAGTGAAATCCTCTAAAAATTGGTGGAATTGACTGTACCATGATTATTTTTTGTTTTCCCAAGTTTTCAAACCAAGGGGTGGAAGGTTGAATGTGCTCATTTGCTATAGAGTGCCCAGAATCTCTATGCATTAGGCAGGAAGACTAAAAAATTGATGAGTTGATGTTGAAGGAGCGTGAAGAAAGTACATTTTGAACATTGGGAGATGTGTGAGGATGAATTTAGACCCTTTCTAGACAAGGAAAATATTTTATCATTTATTTAGAGTCCTTTTGAATCTTTCCCTAGTTGGTTTCTAAGCCTAAATTGTGAATTAGGCCTAATTGCTGCAGGGACAGTCAATATTTGAATGTTTCCTCCCAAAGTAACCCTATTTGATTTATTGGTATGTTGAGTAAGGTAAAAAAGGGTACTCAAATCTGTGATTTTTTAATGGTGATCAATCCTACCTGGAAGATTGTGCCAAGTTTTGTCAATTTGAAATACTACTAGGAGTTGGGCTGTTTGTGAAGGAAGTATAGGAGGAATGGAGAATATGAGTTTTTAGAAGTCATCCTTAGCATAGAAATGTCATTCTCAATGTAACTAGGGTGTTCCTTAGGTTGTGTGAAGAGTTTTTTGCAGTAATGCATGATTGGTGCCTTGTAGCCTTCTTGGGTACATGTGCTGTGCGGAAGAAACCTTGAGTTTGAAGAAAGGTGACTCTAGAATATTGTTGAGGGTTAGGTTGAGTTGAGTTTATGTTGGGTGAATCCTTGAAAGGGGTTGAAGTCCAGACCTTGGTCTCATTGCCATGTTTTTAACCATTGTGGCTGACCTACGCCTTGAAACCTATGATGTATCAATGGAGTTTTTGAACAAGACCAAGATCTTTGCCCTATGTCTTTGAGAGTATAGTGTCTGCCTCTACCTCTGCAACATACATTTTCAGTGTACTTGAAGTTACTAGAGGCAGCAAGCTAAAGGTTATGAATGGAATAAAGTTTCAGTGGTGGATTTCTCATATTGCCTTGAGATAGTGAATCTCTTTGTAACAAAATTCTTCTATTCTTTCTTTTGAATAGTGAGTCCTTTTGGAAGTGAGCCCTTGGTAATGATCCTACTTATATTTGGTGTTGCAATTCATATTTATGTGAGCTAATCCTCACCGTGGTTTTTACCTTCTTTGGTTTTCCATGTAAATTTGGTGTTCTTCTATGTTTGGATGTGTTCGTATTACTATTTAATATGTTTACATTTTTCTAATGCATGATAAGGGTTTAAGGGATAACAAGGGTTTGAATTTTGATGAGGGATTCAATGTTTTTAATGAACACCTAATTCACCCTCTCCCATTTTTCTTGTGCATCTAACAACGTCAACCTATGATGTCTTGATTGAATACTTATCCATCGAACATAATTTTTTTTCAAAAAACCTACCACAAGATGGGGGAAAGAGATACTTTAGAAATTTTAGAAGGATGATGTTAGCAGTGAAAAGGAAGACCCTCAAGGTATTGAGATTGGAAGGGAAATGACGAATGGATGATAAACTACAAAAGTATGAAAAGCTTATAGGAATTTTGGAGTGAACTAAGGGAAATTTTGGGGTATCAAACTTACAGGGAATGCAAGACTGGGATGACAAGTTTGAAAGGAATGATGATAAATAAACTTTTAAATTTTAAAATTAGACTTGGATGGAAATGCATGCTAGGGATGATAGGATGCTAGATTTATAGGGAAAGCATGACTTGGGTGGCAAGTCTGATGGGATGGATGGATGGAGAAGTTTGATTAAGTCCAAAAGATAAAGAAAAAAAATTGCATAATAGGGGAAGGAAGGGATGGTAGGAAGGTAAGAGAAATCTTAAACTTTGAAACTAACAAATACTTGGGAAAAATTCAAAAGAACTCAATAGAGTTTCAAACCATCAAGTTTGCATGGAAAGATGTACCAGAATAGGGGATGGTTGAAATTTCAACCCCGATAGGATACATAGAGAAATCAATGGCGTTTCAAATTTTCAAGGGTTGGGAGGAAGTCATTGCATTCCAAGGATCAATATGTTAGATAAGACATGAATAGGATGATAAGTTTGATGGGGATGGATGGATGAAGAAGTTCAAAAGTTTGATGAATGCAAAAGACTTAGTATATTAATGGATTTTCAAACTTTGAGGATCAATTATGCCAAGGAATGGTGTTGGGGAACATGAAACTTAGAAACACCAACAATAAAACACTTATGCCTTTTATAACCCTCATTCTTTGATGGTTGAGGATGCTTAAAGGAGGTATGATTGTAAGGGAAACCTCGATAGTCTGATAGAATAAAAATCTTGACACTTGATTGCTTTCACAAGGATTCTAAGCGGGGTTTTGATATTGATATGAAGGGCATGCAAAGATGAATACCAAAAAAATATGACAAGGCGGAAAATAAAACTTATCTGATTTTTGGAAGGATTAGAGTGGGGAGACAAGATTGATAAGGGAGGTATGTAGGCATGAACAACTCTGAAATCCTAAGAAAATGAACAATTATCCATTTTTTTTCAACTTGGATATTTGACTAAAACATGAAAAGAGGGGCTTTATACAACAACTAGTGATATAATTTTAAATAATATTTATCATTTAAAATCTCTTAAATTGGTTATAAAATTTGGACCAACAAAGGAAAATATAGAAGGGAGTCAAGAAAAATTAGCACAACAAAATTGAGTCCCAATAAGGAGATGGAATGCATAGAGGAGAATTAAATGAAGGGATGTGGCCAAGAGTCATTGGAAGCTTGGAGGCATGAGAATTGGAGGGACAAAAAATTCCAAATAAATGTGGTCTCAAGGAATGCAAATATTGTAGGGTATACATGAAATGGATTAATTTGAAAATTCTTTAGAAACTTTGAATGAAATACAATTGGTAGATATAAAAGATAGAATCCACAACCTTGGTCAACATCCTTCTTCCTATGTTGCAATGGAAGATTTTGAACATGTTAGAGAAGTAATAAATGTAGAAGAAAATCTATAGGTTGAGGGAAAAACTTTGGCGTGTAGGGAGAAAAAGGACCCATAACTTTGTTAAAAGTTGAGTGGGTGGAGATTTATAGAGGAGAAGAGTAGAAATACATGGGAAGAGGGTCGACTAGAGTTGGGGAAGGTTTTAGGGGAAAGTAAGAGTTGGGAATGATAGATTGGAGGCATTATTACAAGGAAAACTATCTTCTTGTTAAGTTAGGTGTTGCTCCTTTGACACAATCTTAAATATTAGTTGTTAAATTTGCATAAACAATGAACAATTTCCATTTCATTGTCTCTAGTGCCTTATAGTTTTATCTATTCTAAATGATTCTTGTGGAAAAATAAGAAATTTTATGAGCAATTTGTAGGGTTCCAAACATCTCATAATATTTTTCATTTCATAAGCCCTAGAACCAAACAAGCTTGAAACCCCATGAAGAAAATTGTCATTCAAATTGATGGTGTCATTGAGATTACATAGTATCCTCTAATATTTTATTGTTGTCCATGAAGATTGCATTTAGTTATAAGTGTGAAGTGTAAATATTATCCATTCCAAGAACCAAATTATTTCAAGAATAATGGTTTACACCACAAGGTAAATGGGACTAGAAGGTTAAGAATATTATAGAGTGTACATATTCATTTAATGAATTGAAATACATAGTGTTTCTATTACCTTGAATATGATTCAAGAATCATTCATGCTGAAAGAAATATTTTATTGTTATTGAGATTCTTTCAAATAATGTCATAATATAGTATGATTATGATACTAATAACAATGAATCGGGTTAAATTAGGACATGTTTGTAGATCCATTCAAGGATTTATGCACTTATTGCATTAAAAATATATTTGGATTACTTGTGCCTATGTTTGGTTATTCTTGGACTAATGTTATGGTATGCATATTCTTGTGTGCGATTTGATTCATCTACATGATTTTTCCTTGGTTTAGCTAGTTCCTAGCTTCTTGGGGAAATTATATTACAAGATTAAGAATGTTACTATTATTTATATTATTAAATGTACATTATCCTATGATGAAATATTAGCTAGAAGGTCAATAGTTATCTTAAATATGACCTCACAATTAATCATGATTAAAGAAATAATATAATTACTATTGCAAGTCCTTCAAATTTAGGTGGGTTTTGTTATTATTGAGTTGGAGTGGTTCATTTTCTACCTTGAAGGATGTCCTAATATGAATTTTAGTAGTGTTAGTAATTGATAGTATGTAATAGGGTGACAACATATATTGAATTTTTATTGGAATTTTAATGTCAAAAGTGGGTAATAATAATGTCCATTGAGTTAAATATTTGTTTATAACTAAACCTCATGGATTATTAGTGTCATCATAGTATGATAAGACAATTATCATTTACATTGGCATCAATAATTTTAGCATCTCATACCATTGGAAAATATGATTAGGGTTGTAAGGAACTAGTCCAACTCTTCATTTAATCTATTGGGTTTGAGTGAACAAAGGTAATTTCTTGTGAGTAATGAGACTAGCCCCTATGTTGATGAGATGAACCTATAAGATATTTTGGGATGTTCAAGTTGAATTATGAATAATAATTGGTGGAGTTTAATTTGAGTCCTTGATATCCTTAAAGGGTAGTGCTATAGTAAAGGTTTCTAAATTGTGAGCTTTGTTATGATTTCCTACCCATCGTTAAGTGTTAGTAATTGAGGTGAATCATTGAAAAAGCCTTGATTATGTGAACCTATGCGTATGTACTTTGAGAGATTTTGTGAGGATGAATACATGTGAATTTTGATCCCATTTGGAAGTGTGTATGTAGGTAGTCCTTGGGAAAAGGATTCCCTTGTGACCTCAAGTCCATAGGGGAGGGCTTAGTGTGAAAAGTGCTTTTGTACCTCTAGTTACCATTTATTTAGTTCCTAGACCTAGTAGATCTATTCACACTAGCTTAAGTTGATTTAGTGGTTTCATTGCCTCATCTCAAAGATACATGACACATGTACTCACACTTGTCCCATGTGTTCTACATGTGCCACATCTGATTGAGGGTTAGTGTTTCTATTTCACCTTCCTACTCTTCCAAGTCTTACATATACAATGAGAGTCATTGTACATTCTCATATTTTATTATATTTTTTGGCTAATTCTTGTTGCTTGAATTTTCTAGTGGAAGCTCTTCAAAATTTCATTCATAGTTTACTTCTCCAACATGGTATTATAGCTTTGAATCACAAGTACCTTCACAACGTTTGGTGAATCTAGCACTAAGCCCTATCAACGAAGTTTCATGGAGACAATTGTATATCATTTTTGAGTTAGGAAGGTTAAACAAATGAAAAAATAACTTTTGTTTTGTAAAAAATGGTATCTATTTTTTTTGCATTTTTTTTCCCCTCGTATCCTTTGTTGTACGGTTGTATGACTATACTTGTAAATAATTTTTTTGTTTGAAAGGTAATTTTTTTTACAAAATCAAGTTCTTTAGGTTTTAGGTTAATTTTTTTTTTCTAATTGTGGCTATTTTTGTGTTTGTAGATTGTTTATTTTTCCCCAAATTGGCCTCTTTGTAGGTTTAAAGGAAACAAGGATTCTACATGTATTTTGAGGTAATAGTGAGATTAATCCTCCTTGTTTCTAATAACATCATTGCAATAGGGTGTTATTTATAATATTTGTTGGTTGTTGAAAATGTGCATAGGCTTTCCATTTTACTTGTGATAGATCTTTAACCTATAAAATCTATTAGCAATAGTTTCGAGCATTGTATTGATTGTAGCCTCCAAAATCTTAACTCTAGCATCAATTCACTTTATTTCCTTGTTGGTGTTGTCTTATGTTTGAAACCTTCCATAGATTATCAAGTAGTTGGAATGAATGCTGATAGAGGCATATTCAAGGTCATGATAAGATCCAAGAATTCCTTATTACTACACTTTTACACTATTAGTCAAGTTGACCATTGCAAGCACATTTGAAAAATCAGCACATTGTAGCAACCATGGAGTTTGAAGAAAGATCAAAGGAGGGATCAACAAAGAAAAGGTCTCTCCACCATTTTGAGTGCTCGTGAGAACATAAAAATTGGCGAGGATTGCAAAATATTTGTTTAGTAATATTCACCTTACTTCAACATATTTCAATAGAGTCTCCCATCTTTGGACCTTCCCTTTTAGGGAGTTCACACAAGGAGAGTCATTCAATGTTATATGCTTCTAGCTTTATCCTAAAGGAAATATATCAGATTTCATTGGCTCCCAAAACTTTGACAAAGATCTCAATGCAACAAAAGTAACATGCCATGTCCCATGGGATCCATACAACCTCAACTCCCTCTTCTATTCCTACCCACAAACTTAGGATCCTTCAATAGTCCAGTGACAACCTTAGAGTGTTTGATTTTTCTTTGGTTGCATTAAATTTAGTTTTCTAATGCAAAAATTAAAGTGGTTGCAAGCATTTTAGTTTTAACATCTTTGAATTTATCTCCAAAAATATTAATTCCCTCTTTATAATTGGATTAGGTAGTTATAATTTAATGCCACTTGCAATTGTAACTTTTATGTTGACCCCTAGTGGTTAGGAATACTTGCAAAGTTTTGTTAGAGAGTTTTTTTTTTTCATTTTGTCATAATTTTCGAACAAGGGTGCCTTTTTTTCTTTTCAAAAGTTTGTAATTGATAGGAAGTTGGTTTCATTGTCGACAATATGGAAAATTTAATACTCCCAAATTGTATTATTTAAGCTATTTTTTAACCTCCCAAACTCAATGCTTTTTGTGCAATTTTCAATGGGACATAATTTTCACCTTGATTATAAAAAATGACAAACTTAAAAAAAAAATTATTAGAATTTTACAAGGATTTTAGATCTGTAATCAAAATTAAGTTTTGGATAGGAATTTTTTTCCAAATTGTAAAAATATTTGTGACTTATAAATAGACAATTTGGCATCCAAAATTCACCAAATTCTTACATCTTGTCTTGCATCTTTCTAGGGGGTCAAAATTTAATTTTAATCAAAATTTTAGGGGTTTGTAAGGCACAATTAAAGTACCTCTATGTGTGTGCATCATCGATCCAAAAAATGATTTGTTAACTCCACAAAATTTCCACACATGGAAAGTCAAGGTACAATAACTTATTCAATCTAAGGGATTATGGAAAACAATAAGTAGACAAAAAATGCAATTTACAAGGAATTATGAATAATTGACTTATTGAAACAAGTTAGATGAGGCAATGGGCATAAATGGTCTCCATGTATTTGAACATTTGCAATTTCACCTTGCTAATTGTACATATCCTAAGAAAATGTGGGACAAGTTTGATGACCTATTTGGTAAAATTGATGGACTTAAAATATTTCAATTGGATATTGAATTAACAACATTGTCTCTTGATGCATTCCTTCTATTGAATATTTCTTGGTCAAGTTTAATCTCTACTTTCTTGAATTAAGGGTTATGGTAAAATAAAGTTAAATAAAGAGTGCGTATTCTCAATTTTGTAAAAGCTAAAAATTCCTTAGAAGATCTTTTCTTCTACCTTCTACTCTGCAATGAATGCTCTTGGAATAACATTTGCAATTCCTTCTTTTGAATAGTTTTTTGATAGGCTCACACAAGAATGATCTAAGTTAATCTCCATGGATACTATCACCTATTGAAAGAGTCAATTCCTAATTTTCCAATCATCTAAGGGAAAGTTTAAGGAGTCTTCAAAGAAACCTAAGAATAAAACTCAAGAAGTGAGAAATCATCTAAGAAGAAAAAAATTGACACACCAACCAAATCTTGTTCATAGTTAGGGAATAATACTTCCAAATCAAAGAAGAAAAGTAAAGGGACATGCGATTTTATTGGATTACATAATCATGACATATAATTTTATTATAATAGGATTGGAGCTTTGGAAGAGTCCATGAAGGAATATAAGATTGATATTCCCAAACCTAGTAAGGGATAGGAACTTACAAATAGAGGTTTGGATTCATCCACAAAAAGTTGGATAGTTGATTCAAGAACCTCACATCACATGACTCGCTCAAAATATACTATTGAGTCTCTTTCTAATAAAAATACTCAAATTTTAGTGGGAATATATTCACATATTCTTATTTTAGGATTTGGTATAATACAGTTGATAGATGGTCAGATTGAGGATGTTCTCTATATTGCTATAATTTCAACTAATCTTCTATCGGTTTACTAGATTTTTCATATTAGTGATGGAAAAAAATTTGATTTTTCACCACATGATGTATTTATTCAATAATTACATCATTGTGAGAGGATTTTTTCTTTAGGAGAGAAAATAATGAGTCTCAATTGTATAGGCTGCATGGATTTGAGTCACCTTGTGGTGCATCAAATATTTCCCATGCTTACTCTTTGAGTAGACTTTGGCATGATAGGTTTGGATACCTCAATTACATGTATCTTCAACAATTGAGTACACAACATTTAGTTCTTGGAATTCCTAAGGTTTCATGCATAAAAGGAATTTGTTGAGGTTGTGTTCTTGAAAAACATCATTAGGAACCTTTTATTAAGGGTAAGGCCCATCATGTTACTACCTTAACCGAGTTGGTTCATAGTATTTGTTATCAATAGTTTTGCACCCTGCTAATACAATATTCAACAAACTACTGAAACATGGAAACCTCTTTTAGATGTGGGTGATCTATGTGAAAGAGGAATCTCCAGAGTGAGCTAGTTCTCCAAATGATAAGTCCTATTCTAAAACTCCAAGGGAAAAGGGATAAAAGATGAACTGAAAATAAATCTGAATCTAACTGATGATTGATTAAAACCTCTGACAGAAAATTGAAACCTGCCACTCACAACAATTCCTTCACTACAATGATTCCTACAATCTCACCAATACATGATTTCATCATTAATTCATATGAAGATTCAGAACTTCGAATACAACATATAACCTGAAAACATGAAAAATTGTGCAGAAGAACTCATAAAGACAGGACATTAAGGTTTCAAACTTGAATACACAAAATATCAAACTGTTGTTACCAGTCTTGAGACAAGAAAGTGGAAAGAAGAACTCTGTTGTATTATTGGAACTGAAAGAGTGTCAATCTGTCAAAACTGAGTACAATGTTCACAAGCTCAAAAAATGCATAAGAGCAAGAACTCTAATCTGAACTCTGAGAGAGGAGAGCTGAAAAGAACTAAGTCTATCAAAACATAGCCCTCAAGAAACCCTAATCTGAGCTCAAAAAAAGCTCAAGGAAAAACAGCTTCAAACAATCTCAAAAACTGCCTAAAATCAGAAAAAAGCAAACTGCTTTTATGATTACACTATCAAGCCTCTAAAAATAGGCTAATCTTGCTTTAAAAGCTCAAAAAGCACCTTATCTCTCCAAGATAGATCTAAAATCTGACCAAGGGAAAAGCCAATAAAAGATCTGCTAAAAATAGCAAGAAAACACAAAGCAATTTATAGAATATGGCTTTATGATTCTGCTTTTACAAGATGCAGATTTGCACAAATAATCTATTTTTTGCAATTAAAGACTAAAAATATTTTGCAAAAAAAAGAAAGGTTCCTTATTGCTCCATTACAATATTCTGATTTTATCACAAAATCATAAAAAAAAACACATCATATCTCCTCTCTTCTTATCAAAATTCCCATTGATTTCTTTAAAATCAATTAAAACAAAAGCCCTAAATAGATAATTGATCAAAAAACATTATAAGTCATCAATTATTCACCATTACACCCTTATTGTTTTCTCACAAAACAATAACATAAGGTATCCAAATTCCATATTTCACTAAGGCACAAAGTAAGTCTCAAAGACTTAATATGTCTACCATCCTAGGCATTTGAATTTTGGCCTCGCATAAGTATTAAGCTTAGATTTTAATAAATTCATAATGCAAGGTTCGGCCTCCATTGAAATTCAACATGTGTTTGATTGAATATTCTAGAACAATATGATGTTCAAATTAGGGTTCAGTCAAAACAGAATCAACCCTAATTATCACTCATTTTCACTTCTCCACTTGCAAGAAAGAGCTCTGCCGCCGCCATGACTCTCAAGCTCGAGCTCGAATGCCTTGAGGAACTATTCCACGTACTCCAGATATCTAAAACTCCAGTGGGTAAGATTCGTGCTATCTGTATCATGGCTTTCACTTCATTATTGAATAAAAGCAGGCCACTAAGGCCGCGGCCTGTATGAGCTTACTCTCTGATTTTCCTCTTACCTTTGCTTCTCCATGCCATCATGAGCTCAAGCTCGATTGGAGACTATATGGGAGAACTTCGCGGGTTATGCTTTCGCTTCCTGTGCACAAGGTGAGTTGTGTGTTCTTAGACTCTATGGCTTCGTATTCTTGCTCATTTCAGCCTCAAAGCGTGGCTAACACACTCTAATACTTTTTTTTTTTATATTTTCCTGTACTTCACCTACCATTGTGTGAGCTCGACCTTCCTGTGAGAGCTCGAATCTTGGCTTCAAGATACTTACCTTTAGCACGGAACTGGTAACTCTACTTTGCCAACACTTGTTCTCTAGAGACTAAAAAAAAAAAAATCTTCTTTGCTCATAAATTTCTGGCCATATTCAGCCGCGCCAAATATGCATTGTAGGAAGCATTTTTGTGGATTTTGGGCTCGACCCGAACGAAAACCTACCATTATATCTTTTGAAAGTGTTTCAGATATGGGTATCATAGAAATTTGAATAAATCACCATCTTACGTTAGATAATTGTCAATTATTCCTTTGAAGGGTAAATTTTGAATGATAGAATAATTGCATGCAAGAATAAGTTTGTAAATTAGTGTATTTGACTGCTTCCTTTTTGAACAGCGATGTATCAAACTTACCTTGAGGTAACATTGTATTCTCAGCCAAAATCATTTCATGCACAATTCTTTCCCCTGCATGAAAAACTGAAACCTATTTCACATCTCCTTGTTAAACAGTGCTCTCCGTGGAATAGTGCTTCTTTATGATTAGGCATCATGAGACTAAATGATAACAAAACTCCATGATGATATTGTGATCCCAATTGAGCACACTACTTGAAATACCTCTTAGTGTCTACTATATCTATGCTTGCTCACTATACGCACAACAGTGTTCCTTTGACTTTCCTTAACCTTAACACAACAACTTCCGCCTTCCGCTCTTGAACTCTGTAGAGATTGTTGAAATGAATTATTGTATCACTATGAACCACCTCTATCTACCAGTTCATATGCATGACTAACAACTTAGAACTTTTCTGGAAATAAACTGTTGCTCTCACAACTCTTTCTTTGTGAATGACCACCAATTTCTATGCAAAACTAAAGCTTCAGAAGCACCATTCTGGAAGAAAACTGTTAAACCAGAAGTGGCTATCATTTGTCATTTGAATACACTGTCTGTCCTTTGTATTCTTAAGCAACATGGTACTCTTCATGCATTTTTATATCTCACTGTACAAACTGCTCTTAAAATTTGTTCTCTTTGACGATGAAATTAGAACAAAACATTAAGGCATAATGTATGCCTGTTCACTATCCGAAAGAGAAATGATGAATTGAAACTCACATGACATATGATTACAATCAGCACATAAAATGAAGTTATTCAGCAATTTCTGATGTAAATGTACTCAGCTAAATTCCTTAAGTGAACTAAACTCACTGTTCACCTGTAGCCTTCAGAAAGAAAACCCTGATCGTTATGAATGCACAGTTGGTTTCGTTACTTGATGGATTTCTGTTTTACTCTTTCAGTTGTTCTCATTTCATTTGATGAATATGATAAAGTATCTTTTAAAAAAAAGGCCCATTTAATGAATAGGGCAGCATGTTGAGCTCGACCCTTGTGGGAGCCCGTTTTACTCCACATGCTTGGTTTTCAAATAATGTTCAGCTTCATGACTTTACCTATACTTGCACAAGGAAACAAACAATGTTAGCATAAAAATAGAACACGATGATTATGATATTTTTATTTCTCCTTCAGTTCACTTCTTTCATACTGCACTTAATTGATTGTTTCAATGCATTGCTAATAGTATGTTGTACTATTGTAGTTGTATCATATAAGTTACATCATAGTCAGAGCCATCGACACCCCTCTTTTCCTCTTAAAGGTCGACAAAGCTCGAGATGACGAGGTGCACCATTCAACATCAAGCATTGATAATCAGCAATGATGATTATGCGTTGCTTATGTGTTTTCTTTTCTACATCTTTAGTAGTGCAATGTACTATTAGAAATGTATTGTCACAGTCACAGTTATATCCACGGCTTGTGTGGATCTTTGATTTCAATTCTGCTTTTCAATTGAAAAGAAAATGCATTTTCATGCAATGTTGTAATATCATTCTGATTGTGAAATCAAATGAAGCCTTGTAAAATATGAGTTCTTTACGAAATAAATGAAAGCATCTAAAATGCTATTTTGCTCATGTACTCAATTCTATATTTCTTTTAAATCTGCAACATCTGAATGGCACTCTGCAACTCTATTACTTCACTAAAATGCATAACTGTTACTTGATGCAAAAGTGATGTGAAACAACATTTAAAATTCAATCTGCAATTCCACTTAATGTTAAATAACAATCAGCCAGCTCCTCCATTTGAGCTGAGGCAAAAAATATGTAATGACCTCATGTAATTACTTTTTAGGAGTTATATATGTACTCACCTTCATTGATGATTTATCTCATCACACATGGGTGTACTTTCTTAATTAAAATAATGATTTCCTCACCACTTTTAGGACTTTTAGGGCATTCTTGAAGAAGCAACTAGGTTTTTCTATTCAAAGGGTACAAAAAATTAATGGAGGGAAATATGTGAACCAGGCCTTTCAAGACTATTTCATTGAGCATGATATTCAACATCAATATTCAATTCCCTATACTCCTCACCAAAATGGTGTTTCCAAAAGAAAAAAAATATCATTAAAGGATATGGAAAATTGTATGCTCTTATGTGGCCTCATCATTTTGGGCTGATGCAATCAATTGTGCCAACTATATTTAGAACCACACTCTCCACAAGCTAATTCATAATATTACTCTAGATGACTCTTGGTTCAAAATCAAGCCCAATGTTTCATTCTTGAGGGTATTTGGTAGTGAGGTTTAGGAATTCAAACTTGATGGTTGATGTATGCCAATTGAGAAGAAGATTCAACCATATATCTTTGTTGGCTATTGTGAGGATGTCAAAGATTATAGATTGTTTGATCCTATCACTAGAGATGTCTATTATCATAGAGATGTCTAATTTGATGAATATTTTACATAGATGGATCCTCTATCTACTTCTTCCTCACTACCCAGTCCACCTTATTCATCACATGAGAATACCTTTGTGCTTGAGGATACTTCAGATGATGGTCTTGATCCACCACCTCCACCACCTCCACCACTACTTATACTTCCTACCCCTTGTGTTTTCCCAAGTGGGCCCGTGGTACCATTGGGGAGGTTGGACCTTTAGTTGGTGATCCTATGACCTCTTGTCACACTTGCTCAAAAAATTCTGGTATTGGAATTTTGACTAATGGTATATCTCTATATCTATAGAGCTTTTCAAAGGATTTTGACATTCTAGAGTGGGATTCTATTATGGTAGAGGAGTATTCTTCATTGATAAAGAATAATATATGGGATTTAATTTCTCTTCCTAAGGGAAGAAAGATGGTTCAATGCAAGTGGTGTTGGGAAAGTGTGTCTCAACCTTGAAATTACGTAAGGTACTGTTGATACATCGGTGATGGGGGGCCATGGGGGAGTTTTATTACTATAAATTTGGAGTATTTATCATTAGGTATTAGATCTAACAACTGATATTTCATTATCTTGAATTTCCCTAGAAGGAAACCCTATTTTATGAGGGAATTGTATTACGACTGTGCATTGTGATGTATTCTGAGAGTCTAATAGCTGCGTGTTGCCTCTGGATCTCTGGTTGGTGATACTCTTGTGAGAAGCTTGCTCTACAAGTATATTGTAATCCTTGTGATTTTTGAATAATATATTAGGTGGATTTTGGAGTGTGGGGTTTTTCTCCCGAAAGGGTTTTCCCCACACAAATCATTGTGTTGTGGTATGCATGATATTTATTTTTATTTCTATTTAAGTTTCTATAACTGTTAAAGATCTGTAAAGTTTTACATTATCCTCCTCTCAAGATTAGTATAGGAAGTTGTTCTACTACCTTATCTTCCTTACAAGTGGGTGTACTACACCAAGTATACAACTAATGGTTATATTTATATATACAAGGAATGTCTTGTAGCTAAGGTTTTTTCACAAGTTGAGGGTATTGACTACTTAGAGACATTTTCCACTCTAATCAAGATGGATTTAGTTTTTCTAATTTTTTCTATTGCTAGATCTCAGTGATATCAAATATATCAAATGAATGTGAAGAGTTCCTTTTTACATGGTGATTTTTATGAGGAGATATACATAGAGTAGCCACCAATTTTTTTCCATGACTCTTCATTTGTTTTCATATTACAAAGTTCTTTCTATGGTCTCAAACAAGCCCTTAGGGATTGGTATGAAAAAATGATGGTTTCTTGCTTGCATTTGGTTTCACTTGCTATCACTCAGATCACACCATATACATCTAGATAAATGGATAAGATAGTTTGATACTAGTCTTATATTTTTATAACTTTATTCTCACTATTAGTTCTTCATCCATGCCTCAAGATATTCAATACAATTTGATGACACTTTGACACAAAAAAATTAGGATTATGAATTTTTCCCTTGGTCTTTAGGTTTTTAGGTTTGGTGAGTTGCTACATAAAGTTGTTCATTCATCATTCCTTCATGTTTAATTGTTTCATTTCGAGGTTTAATTACCAAAATAAGGTTTCACAAGGAAAACCCCATTCACCTAACAAACGACATTTTTCTCTCTTTGATGTGTGATTGCAGATTTTAGGTTGAAGATACTTTGAAGAGCAAAATTGAAGAAAGTTACAAAGTATTAAAATAATAGAAAATATTCTACAGATTTTATTTTTGGCTATCCAATAGTTAACACCTAGAATCTTGGAGTGCAAACCTGACACAACAGAACCCATAAAGCATTTTCTAGAAACCCTAGCTAGGACCCATTTGCCATAGGGAAAATGAGTCCTTAGTGAGCTTCAAAAGGTGAATTTTTGTGAAAGGTACACACTGTAATTTTCCCCTTTCTAGATCTTCCTTCTAATTATTGTTTCAATTAGATTCAATTGTTGTTCTTCATTTGCATTTTATAGCATATATTTTGAATAAAATTAGGGAAATAGGTAATTGTGGTGAACCTCTTCATCCAACCCCTATTTTCTCGATGTTTCATTTTGGTGAACCTGACTTTGATCATTGCATTTTTTTGATTTTGTATTCCCATTTCATCCTAGAGTAAGATCTTGCATTCATTTGCATCTCTTTGCATTGAATTAAGTCTCATTTAGGGCATCTTGTTTGCATTGCATCTAGGGTTTTTAGGATTGCATTGTTTGCATTCTTTAAATCTGAAAAAATACAAAAAATTCAGTCATCTTGCATATCATTTACATAGCATTACATCATATCAAATTTCATTTTAAAATTGAAATAAAATTGCATATAAAACTAGGTTTTCTAGGTTGTCATTTTTTCACATTTAGCACTTGCATTCAACATTGCATTCACAGAAAAATAAAATTGAAACTTTTTGTAACAAACCAAAATCTAGAAACTACTGAAAAATAACTTAAAAATATGTAAAAATATGTTTTAAAACCCTCACCTAGGACCCATTCACCCAAGGGAAAATGAGTCCCTAATTAGGGTCACATTCTGATTTTTTGGGCATAAAAACATTCATTTTTACATTCTTGATTGTTGCTCTTAGATTTCTATTTCTATTTACGAAATTTCTGTTTCATCAATTTGATCATATCTACCTTAATTTGATAAATTTAGTACATTGTGCGATTTCAAAATTGCATTCACAAGAATTCATTTTCAAGTTTTTGCATAGTGTAAGCAGAACATTACCTTGTTTAGAATCTAAAAATTACATTTACATTTTGCATTCTAGGTAATTGCATTACGTATTAACCTACTTTCCATTTTGGGTTGGCATTGAGTTTATGAAACCTTTATGAGCTCTACAACTTGGTGTCCTATTAGCAGTACTATTGTGAGACATAGTTCAAGACTTATGTCATCCTGCGATACACCATTCACCATGGATCTTGGGTTTTCTAACTTTCTTTCTAATAGTGTTGATAATCAACCCCCTATGTATCATACCATGCATACCTCATTTCCAATGGATTCCTTGTTGAATACCCAATATACTGAGAGGGGGGGATGAATCAGTATCTTCTTAAACTTATTGAACAAATACCATCCAATTACTCCAATACATATAACAATAAAGATAAGCAAGAGCATTAACAAAACATAAGAGCACACAACACATGAACACTAGGATTTTTACATGGAAAACCCAAAATTGGTGAGGGTTAGCTCACAATATAATATAACTAGTTATAATATATTACAAAAGGGTGGCTCACTACTAGGACTCACTATCCAAAATGGGAGGCTCACTACATACAAAAGATACAATGACAAAATGACTTACAACCAAAAAATGAACTGATAAAGTTACACCTCACAAGTGCTGATTCAGTTCCTCTGATGCTCAATAAACTGACTTAACACACTTCATCATACTTTTCTTCTTCACACACTTCAAACACTTTGCTTCATACTTCACACCAACAATCTAAAAACTATCCCAAATATAAATCTGATACATCCACAAGCATCAATTGGGTCAGCCTAATTAGATGCAACCCTTATTCACCAAAAAAAGATCAATTGTCGGCTTCAAGCTAGTAAAAAATATTTCCAAAAACAATCCAAGCATGTAGCATGCTACAACATGTCAGCATGGACCTAAGATAGGTCATAAATACATTCGCATTACAAAATTAATTCACCATATCACCAACTATTCATTAGGTCAGCCAAAGATAGACCTAATGACAATGCAATCAACAGAGTAATGCCAACTCACCATACGAGCACCTGTGCTCATGAGATTATGAACTTACAAGCTTCCAACATCCAAAAACCATTTCCAAAAACCACAAGCAAGGATATTCATTAGTGGAGGATTGTAGACCAAAATACCATAGGATAGTAGCTGCATATCGGTTCAGAATACCAGATCAAGCTTGAATTTAAAATTGCAATTGCAACTCATATAACATGGTGACACCAATGACAACAAAAAAGCTATATAACAAGATGTTCTTCTTCATTCTTCCAACATTCCTTACCTACAACCAATGTACATGATGTTAAAAATACCATCCCTAGGTCATGACTAGTTGTACTCAAGATTTGGGGTTTACTCAAATCCAAGGTGGAATTTCTATTCCACCTTCCACAATACCCATCTCTATTCCTACATACACTAGTACTCATGTTACCACAACCATTCAACCTACTAGCAATGTCAACACTTCCTCAGGTATTTCCATGGGGAATCCTTCAAGCTTTGTGCATTCAAATCTCATATCTCCTCAATCATATCCCCTTACAAACCTATAATTCACTTGCCCTCTGCATACATACACTACTCCACCTTATTCCCCTCCATCATTAAAAGGCATAAATAACCTCATCGAATGAGTTTATTGAGTTGTTTGATAAAGAGAAAAAACACTCTAAGGCAATATCCTTCAAGGATCTAGGGAAGAGTTAAGCCTAGAGTTTATCTTGAAAGATGAAGTCACTACATAGGGTCATATAAGCAGAAACAATGCACTCAACTGTTGTACATAACTGTGTGAAGGATGGGAATTCCCCTTGATATTTCTTTTTCACAAAATGACATAATCAAACATGCACACAATGGTCCTCTTTACATAGCTGGAAGAATAAATGACAAGCCTACTAATGGGATGTTGGAAGAATGACTAGGTTATCTATATGTTGTCATTGATGTCACCATGTTGGTATTTTGGTCCGATACTCTAAACTAGTGTGTATAACTATTTTATCCTCTCTGGTGGCTGATCCAGTATTTTTGGTTACCCCTCTGGTATTCTAGTATGCATTTCTCCACAGTTGACAATTGTTGATTGCAATTTTGGGAAACTACTTGTGGATGTTAAAGGCATGCATGATTAGGTTATTTCATGTTTTTCATGCTTGTACAATGAAGTGACATTATTTTTTTGGTTGTGTTGAAGACTATTTCTGGCCGAATCGTTAAGACAATTTTGATATGATATGAAAAACTTAAGTGTGACCTATTTTGTGGTATGGGCCGACATAATGTATCGTGCTAACGATCAAATTGCATTTTGAAAATATTTTGTGGAGTTGACAGTTGATATCCTTTATATTGAATTGCATCTAATTAGGCTGACCTAATTGGTGCTTGTGATGAAGATTAGATATATATATATAAGTATATGGCAAACAATTTTAGAGGGAGAGTAGTGAAGAGAAGTAAGTTTGTGTAGACAATAGAAAAGAGACAAAAGAAATATATTGAGTGAGTAATAAGTGTGAATGTGTAGTCAGAAAGACAGTAGTGGTGAGCATCTACGGAATTGTATAAACACATGATAGGTGCATCTTTCCAGTTCATTTTTGGGCTATAAAGCCTTATTCTATTTTTGTATAATCTAGTGTAGGCAGTGAGCCTCCTTGTTGTACAGTGAGTCCTTTTTGTAGGAAATGAGCCTCCTTGTTGGACAGTGAGTCCTTTTTGTAGGCAGTGAGCCTTTGTACTTGGACAATGAGTCCTTTTGGCAGTGAGCCTCTTTTGAAAATATTATATATATAGTGTGAGTTAACCCTCAATGTGGCTTTTCCCTTATTGGGTTTTCCACATAAAAATCTGGTGTTCATTGTGTTGATTTACTTTCTGTCATTCATGTTTCATGCTTATATTTAATAATAGGATAGTGTGGTTGAAGATTTGTTAAGTGATAAAGTTTTAAGGTTAAATTTGTGTGACAACTGATTCACCCCCCATCTTAGTTGTCCTACGCCTATTTAACATGAGATATTAATTGATCTTGTTTGTGTAGAGAATGCGATTAAAAAAGAATTCTTATTTGTGCATGAACTTTATTAAGATACATATGAAAGACCGAAAGCATGGATAAAAACACACAATGGTTTTGCTTGTCCTGTGATTGGCTCAATAAATCTCCCTCTAAAAGTCATACCAAAAACATTAAGTGTCTCATTCACCATTATCCCATCGTTAGATCAATTTCATGTGAATTTAGGCTATCCATGGCTTCGATCCATGAATGTCATCCCATTGGTTGTGCATAAATGTTTAATGTTTCCCTTTGGCAATGAAATCTTTATAGTGCACCATAGTGTCTTTAATCCTATGTCTTCCCATGGGAACGTTTTTGTTGGAAATTTGAAGTTTGTCATTGATGTCAATATGGAAATTAGAAGTATACCCTACATTACTTGTATAGATCAATAGTTGCTTTGGTAATAAAGATTCAAGCTATGTTAATCCGATACTGGAAGTTTACTGATCTGGTATTTTGGTTTGGATTATCTAATCTTGTAAGATTCATTTAGAAGCTGATAACATGTTCTATCTTGACATCATGTGCATCTATTGACAAGATTTTGGTTGGCTTGGTTATATAGTTGGAAAGATATAGTTACCGGTAGTTTGGTAAATAATGTTTTGCTTATAGACTGATTCAATGCATCAAATTTTTGTTCTGAATTCTACCACAAAGAAATATATCACTATAGGATTTTGTACATAGATTCATGACTATAAGATTCATCTACCTCGAAGGTTTATGGTGAAATGCGAACACATTTGGAAGATATGAGTAATATTATTCTATTTTGAGGATTATAATAAGTCTCTATATAGTGCACTAATGTGGGAGATTCCATATTCTCTCATGATTAATTATTTTGTCTTGTGGAGTTGAAGATAAGTTATTCGATGTTTTCTAAAGGAGAATTCGATGTGTTAATAAGTTTTGGAGTTACACGTTTGGTGAATTGCATATACAATTGAAGACCTTGATGTTTTAGGTCTAACTTTGGCCGACCTAATTATGAATTTGTGTTAAGAAGGTTAAATATGCATTGAGAATGCTAAAGGGATCTATCTTAGGTCTGTTCCAACTGATATCATACATTACATGCTAGTGTTGGGCATGAAGACGGATATGTTTCAAGGTTAAAGCCGACAAAGTTAGTTTTGATTTGAAATAGGGCTACTCTAATTAGGTTGACCTAATTAGTGAATGCGAATGTATATGGTATATATATGTAAGACACTTTTGAAGATAGTGTGTGAATGAGATATCAATATGATAGATAGATAGAAATGATGCAATGATGAAAGTCAGAGAGTGTGAATGTGCAAAATTGTATGTATGAGTAGACAAAATTGTACAGAGAAGCATTTTGTATTCAATGCTTCACTGGAATTGAACTCCAACACATGGAAGGTGCATTCTATCTCAATTATCACCCTGACAGTGTTGCCATACTCTAGATTGTAAATTATTCCAGGCTGTAAGCCTTCAAGGAAAGTGTGTCTTGGCAGTGAGCCATTTTAATATTCTATATCCAGATATATTATATTGTGAGTTAACCCTCACCGTGGTTTTTCACATTTTGGTTTTCCACGTAAAAAATATTGGTGTTCATGTGTCATGTGGTGTTATGTTATTTTCAATGTCTTCATTCCTAATTGTAGTTAGATATTCTTTAATAATTGGATGGTTCATAGCTGAATGGTTTAATGGACTACTGATTCACCCCCCTCTCAGTATTTCGGGTGTTCAAAAATTGGTATCAGAGCTTGGTTCCTTTTGAGAAGCCTAACAACTCAAGGAATATCTTAGAATTTGAACACATGGTGGGTAAAATATTTCTTATTCCTTCGGAAGAAATTCTTGCTGAACATATTAAAGAATATTGTATCTTAGATAATGGTGAACTTGAAATTGCTCTTGAAAATCTTGACAAAACTGAAGAAGAAAATAAGGATTTGAAGGAAATCCTAAAGGAAGCAAATGAGTGCCTCAAGAAATTGAGAGAACAAATAAAAAAATTCAAAGAAAGACATAGATAAGTTGGTGATCAATTGAAGAAAGAAAATGAGGACATCACTAGAAAGAAAAATCAAGTGGAAGAAAAGAGGAGAATTGAATATTTTCAGAAAGCTAAAATTCAAAGAAAAATGGATGAGCGTGCAAAGCTTGAACAAGAAGTGGTAATTCTAAAATCAGATCTGGAGAAGGGAAGAAGACATGAAGATAAATTCATGACAAGTTCTACAATGCTTGATGTGTTGATTGCTGGTCAAAAAATATTCAAGGAAAAAAGTGGTTTGGGATTTGAAGGACAAAGTTCAAAAGAAAATTAGACCCCTAACAAGTTGACAATTAAAGGAAGACTCAAGGTAATAGTAGACATAATCAAAGAAGCAATACCAGAAGGAATTGTATCAAACAACCAAATTCTCAAAGGTACTCATCTTTTAATGGTATATGTTATTCTTGCAATAGACTTGGACATAGGGCAAAAGATTATAGAAATAGAATAAAACAGAATGATGGAATGAGTCAAAAGGATTTATCATTCTTCGATCAATGTTTTAAGTGCAAAAGAATTGGACATAAAGATATAGAATGTAGAAGTTAGATGCTAAACAAAATGAGCTATCCCTTTAAAGTTTACTGTTATCATTGCAATTTATTTGTGTACACAAGGATAACTAATGTAGATATAGATTGAATAAAGGAAAAATTGGGTGGAAGAATGTTGTTTGTTATATTTGCAACAAACCTAGACACCTTGCCAAGGACTACAAAAGCAAAAATATGAAAAAGATATGATCCAGTCATTAAGATTGATCCAAAAAAAGTTAAGAAGGAAATGGAAAAGATCTAGAGAAAGGAAGGATAACTTGAGAAGAAAGAAGAATAAAAAAATTCTACTTCATCTGTACTGTCCCCTAGTGCAAACATTTTGGTCAAAAATTAAAACTAGATAGTGGCTCAGTGGGAGCAATATCAAAAAATTTAATAACCCCCTATCGATATATGATTTCATTTCATGACATAAATGTAGTTATTGAAGATAAAAAATTCAAGATCTCTTGGGAAAATAATTTTAAGTGGACATGTGTGAAGATGGAATATTGTAGAGTTTTAAAAGATAGAAGTACACACATATTTTGAGGACATCTATCTACGATCTGAAGCATTTATTGTTGAAACGAATGGGATCAAAAAATAAATTTAAGTGCATTAAAGATAAAAATCATTCGATGAAAGGAATTTGTAGAAAAGCAGAGTGCAGAGCAAGCTTGAAGAGTCCAAAGCATTTCCATATTGCAGAATTTCAGTGTTTGTCTCTAGTGCATAGGTGAAAGGTAAGTAACTGCGCTATACATTATTCTCTATGAATTATTCATTATATTCAGTTGAATTTGATGGATACACCTTGAGTCATATATAATTTAGAAAGATTAGAACCACATCTTAAGCAGTGCCTTGCTAAAAACCTAGAACTTGACTCACTGCTTGCATTTTCCAAAGTTCCCCTTGGTGTTATTTTGATTGAAGACATCAAGACATCATTTATAGGAATTTGGAAGAACCTTTGTATAGAAAATCACGTATACTATGGTTCAAAGAGTTAATTGGAGAAGACTATAACCTGAAACTAGAACACAATGTACTAACATAGATGAAATTAGATGTGTGGCATTAGCTTCCTGACTTTATAAATGAAGAAAAATGCATTAGATTGGAACTGAGTAGGCTTCATGATTATTTTGTGTGGCTTAATGATTCTCATATGATAACCAAAGAAGCAATTAGAGATGTTACTGGTCTATCTTCCTCCATACCTACTTTGGTATGCAAACCTGACAAAGGAAAAAGGATTGATGAAGATTACATGTATTGAATTTACTAATCCAACAGTTTAGTATACGAGTATGATTATTTCACATTTGATTTTTGGTAACAATGATGTGTCTGCCACCACCATTGAAATTTAAGTGAAATGGTTACTTGGGTAAGGGAAAAAGGATTGTTAGAAATTGAAGAGAGATGCAAATCTACATACAACAATACACTTAACAAACTAAAATAATTTCAAGATTATGAAAAAGAGGCCAAAAATATATTCTCATTATGTTGGACATGGCCTGATGTGATTCAAAGATTCAAAGATGCTGAGGGCACAATTGAGACACAATTAAAATATGTATCTAACACTTATGATCTAGCTCTAGATCAAGATGATTAGACTTGGTCTGGTCTGACAAAGCTACATGAAGAAGATCTCACATTGCACAAAGAAAAAGGAGAAATGATTGAACGATATGGATAGATTAGAGATATGATCAAAATTAAGCACAAACTAGTCTCCTATGTCCTATATCTTGCTGATAGAACCCTGAATTAAAATATCACTCTCAAAACTTTGGTTGAAGGAAAATATATCTTAGTTGAACTTGAATATCTATGCAAAGCTTTGAAATAAGCAATGAAACTATGGGATGAAAGTAAATATTCATGGACAGGTACTCTCCACAAACTTCAAAGGACAACCACCTTTGGTTAATTGCTAATAGTTACTATTTTAGATGTACTCCTAAGGGGGATTATTTAGGTATGCAAAAGGAAATTGTTAAAGTTTTTTTTTGGAAGAACAATACAATATCGTGTATTATTTTCCATTGATGGAAAGGTGGAGAAAGTACCATATGAAAAGGAGTGAATACCATTCCATTTATGGGAGAGAGATGAAAGAAGAAATTTTGTTCTTGATGGTTTTCACATCGTGTGTTGCCATCAATGACAAAGGGGGAGATTGTTGGAAATTGGAAGGTTGTCATTGATGTCAACATGAAAATTGGAAGTATACCTTACTCACATTACTTGTATAGACCAATAGTTGCTCTGATAATAAATATTCGAGCTATGTTAATCTGGTACTGGAAGTTTACCAATCCGGTATTTTGGTATGGATTATCTTATCTTGTAAGATTCATTCAAAATCTGATAATATGTTCTATCTTGACATCATGTGCATATACTTTCAAGATTTTGGTTGGCTTGGTTACATGGTTGGAAAGATACAGTTACTAGTAGTTTGGTAAATAATGTTTTGCTTATATACTGGTTCAATGCGTCAGTTTTTTGGTCTAGATTCTACCACAAAGAAAGATATCACTACAAGATTTTGTACATAGATTCATGACTATAAGATTCATCTTACCTTGAAGGTTTATGGTGAGATGCAAACACATTCAAAAAATATGAGTAAAAATTATTATGTTATGAGGATTACAAAAAGTCTTTGTATAGCGCACTAATGTGGGAGATTCCACATTCTCTCATGATTAATTATTTTGTCTTTCAAAGTTGAAGATGAGTTATTTGATGTCATCTAAAGGAGAATTTGATTTGTTCATAAGTTTTGGAGTTACATGTATGGCGAATTACATATACAATTGAAGACCTTGATGTTTTATGTCTAACTTTGGCTGACCTAATTATGAATTTGTGTTAAGAAGATTAAATATGAATTGTGAATGCTAAAGGGATCTATCTTAGGTCCATGCTGACTAATATCATACATTACATGCTTGTGTTGTGCGCGAAGATGGATATGTTTCAAGGTTAAAGCTGAAAGAGTTAGTTTTAATTTGAAATAGGGCTACTCTAATTAGGCCAACTTAATTAGTGAATGTGAATGTATATGGTATATATATGTAAGACACTTTTGAATATAGTGTGTGAATGAGAGATCAATATGAGAGATAGAAATTATAGAATGATGAAAGTCAGAGAGTGAAAATGTGCGGAATTATATGTATGAGCATACAAAATTGTATAGAGAAGTGTTTTGTATTCAATGCTTCACCGAAACTGAACTCTAGCACAAGGAAGGTGCATTCTATCTTAGTTATCTTCCTAGTAGTGTTGCCATACTCTGTTTTATAAATTTTTCTAGGCTATGAGCCTTCAAGGACAATGTGTCTTGGTAGTGAGCCATTGTAATATTCTATATCCAAATATATTATATCATGAGTTAACCCTCACTGTGGTTTTTCCCATTTTGGGTTTTCCACGTAAAAATCTTGGTGTTCATGTGTCATGTGGTGTTATGTCATTTTCAATGTATTCATTCCTAATTGTAGTTAGGTATGATTTAATAATTAGATGGTTCATAGCTGAATGGTTTAATGGAATACTGATTCACCCCCCTAAGTATTCTAGGTGTTCAACACTTTTTATTGGATTTCTTTTGGTCTGAGCCTATCAAACCTATTAGACCTTGTGAAGACTTATTTTTTAAAGCATACCAAAATTTTAAGGCAAAGCACATAACATAATTATCCCTTAGAAATATGCCTCAACCTATGATTGAGCCACCTATCCTTGACAAAACCATAATTGAACCAAAATCCCTTCCAAATATCCAAGATCAACCTATGAAAAATCCTCCTACTATTTCCTATAAGAGATCACGAGAAAAAAAAGCAATCCCATTATGCCTCCTAAAATAAAAAAAGTTTACAAAGCCAAAGAGAAAGTGGTTGAACAACCTCCCATGGTTCCTTCTATTCCTACCCCAAGGGAAGAAAAGAAACCTATGGTTGAAAAAACCTCTCCTACATAATCACAAATTGAAAATAGATTGAAATGAAACTGAAATTCTAGAGAGCATAGGCGTAGACGCCATGTTATTGCTTGTATGTTACAAAATAAAGAAGAAAAGAACAACTTAGAAAATAAATATCCAAACTTTCCTAAAGCAATGCATGATGAATCTACACCTTCACCACAATGTAAACAAGAATCTTCCAGAGACATTACCATTATACCTCCTGTTGTGATTAATTTAGATCATAACATTGATATTGCAAAGATTGATGAACCAATGCATAATGAGTTGAATTCATTGTTCTCCTCTTCCATGAGCCTAAATGAAAATTCTATTAATAGGAGTGTGTAACTTGGTGCTTGTCCTAGCTTGACACTTGTTGTTGTCCCTTTGGTTAGTTGTCCACCTTATGTATACACTAATCAAGATTGGGATGCAAACTACCTATTATAGGTTGAATCGCATGTGCCATACTAGTCTTTTGCTTTGTTTTCTTTTCATGTTTCTTTATGTGATTTCATGTGTGTAATGTGATCCCTCGTAACATTCTATTTGATGTATCTCTCTCTTTTTGTGCATTCCTATATTTGTACCTACATTCTTCTCCATGTCGTAAACATTTTACCTTTTTCTTTTGACTTGTATTTTCCTTTTTGGCATGAAGAAAGGTGTCCAGACATTTAGGTCTCTTCCATGTTGACCCAAAAGGATTTTTTTTTTTTCTCTATTTGTGTCATTCTTCTAGTTTTATGAGTATTTGGGGAATGATGACATTTTTGAGCTCTAAAACAACACTGTAGCATAGATATACTGACCCCAAATCCATAGATCCCTTATGTATTTTTGGGGGAAACCCCTCCTTCCTTTTTCAGGTGTAGCTTTATTTTGGAAACATATGACTTGGCATAGGGATTTTTGAGTAATCTCTCATGTCTTAGTATTGAACATTGGATAATTTAAAGAAATTTCTCACAACAATGGTGTTAGAAATTGCTTTAAAGTAGGGGCATACATCAATATGATCTTTCAACATTTCTCATATTTCATGGTGTGATTTTATTTTTTCTTGTGATACATCCTTTTCTTGGTGGTGTCATTGGGTTTGATGTCCTCCAAGAGTGTGATATTTTTTAGCGCACGACTTTCCTCTTAGTGGTTATGTGACACATTACATTCCCTAAGTTGCGAATCTTTTACTCTTGACTTTTCCTCTCTTGGAGACATTAGGCATGATGTTACCTAAGAAGAAGACCTTGCACAAACTAAGCAAAGTCCCTTTGAACAAAAAATCCTATATATATAATGTTCATAAATGTTTGGCATAACACAACTTGCTAACCTTGTGAAGCTCAAACCCTAATAAAGGCCACAAAGCATAACACACCTTGCTTGCCTATGGAGCCTTCCTCATGTTCTTAGATGTTTGGAATAATGTAACTTGTTAAGCCCTATGGAGCCCAAAACCCTAAATTCAAGGACACCTAGCATAACACACCTTGCTTTCCTATAGATCCTTGCCATATGGCACCTTATTGAAGTTATCAAAGGGATAGCTTTGGTATGGTTAGTAAGATGAGAAGCTAACACAAAGGCATGCATTTCTCATTGTACGGTGAGAAGTTGACATAGAGGCATGAATTTATCACTAAGCCACTTTATTGGGAGACTCACCTAGTGGACAACCTAAAGTTCTTCTACCTCGAAGTGAGAACAAACCAAAAGCTTAGAAGTGTTCCACACTGATCGGACTGTCTAGGCTTTATCTTCCTGGTCTTTGATGTTGTATGATTGTGTATCTTTGTCATTGCTGCATACATAAGTGTCTTCAAATGTCTACTTTAGTGTGTTTTACATGGGGTCATACTCTCACTAAAGTGGGGGTAAAATGTAGTGTAGGAAAAAGTATCCCTTTTTCACACTTAATTTGGGAATAATTAAAATAAAATGAGCTTAATTATGCCTTAATTTAGTGTTGTAATATGTTTTACATATTCACATTAAGTTTAGGGACCTTTTAAATAAAATGGACTTAATTGTGCCTTATTTTTTATGTTGTAAGGTGTACCTTTACACTTTCACATTAATCTAGGGATTTATTAATTTATTGAGGTTAATTTTCCTTAATTTACCCCTTTAATTCAAATCCAAGCCTAATTAAATATAAATTCCAAGGGATAAAACCTGACATTCATAAATGCAATTTCACAATAAACTTTGGAAGATGTGTGTCCTAGGTAAGTGACCTAGGATCCATTCACCATAGGGCGAATGGGTCCTCACTTAGACCTAGGATCCTGATTTTACGTAATGTTTAATATTTCCCAAAGTGTTTCCTAGGTAAGTGGCCTAGGACCTATTCACCCTATGGAAAATGGGTCATCACTTAGACCGAGGACCCCCCTTTGAAATATGTTTTTGGCAGTATTTTAATGATTTGAAATCCATAATTCAATGTCGGCTTGTGATATTTGAATTTCAGATATTAATCTTAAGATATGTATAAATACAAGGTTATCTCATTATGTTTCATCCTAAGCAATCCTAGAAAATTGAAGTCATCTTAAGATCATTCAAGAGCATTTTCAAGGCATTCAAGGGCAGATTTATTGGTGAATATTGCAGCAATCAAGATTCCTATCATTATGTCAAAGATGTATTGCAACATGCATGTTGTTTGAGCTAATATGGTGGTGTAGTGTTCAAGATCTAATCAATCATATCAAAGGCATTGTTTCACATCAAGTTTCATGATCTAGATCCTCATCCATTGAAGCCAACTCATGCTAGTTTACAAATTTGTTATTCTAAGGTTGAAATAAGGTTTGGTGAGTTGTTACATAAAGTTGTTCATTCATCATTCCTTCATGTTTCATTGTTTAATTTCAAGGTTTATTACCAAAATAGGGTTTGACCAAGGTAAACCCCCATTCACCTAACATAAAACATTTTTCTCTCTTTGATGTGTGATTGCAGATTTTAGGTTGAAGATCCTTTGAAGAGCAAAATTAAAGAAAGTTGCAAAGTTGTCAAAGTTGCAAGAAAAGTTGCAAATCACAAAAAATCTTCTAAATTTTTTATTTTTGGTTGTCTGATAGTGAACACCTGGAATCTAGTAGTGTAGATCTAATAGAACAAAACTTAGAAATCATTTTCTAGAAACCCTAGCCAAGACCCATTTTCCATAGGGTGAATGAGTCCCTAGTGAGCTTCAAAAGGTGATTTTTGGTGAAAGGTACACATTGTTTTCCCCTTTCTATATCTTCCTTTTGATAAGTGTTTTAGTTAGATTCAATTGTTGTTCTTCATTTGCATTTTATAGCATATATTTTGAATGAAATTAGAGAAATAGGTCATTATGGTGAACCTCTTCATCCAACCCATTTTTTTTCGATGTTTCAACCTATTATTAGAAATATGGGTAGAGATTTGATGAGAAAATTTTACACTCAAATAATATCATCTCCCATTTCTTATAACATGATTACATATACATATATAGGATAGGTAGTTCCTATATTCAAGGAGAACTAATCTCCATGAATATCTCCTACAAACCTATTCTACGTGAGTTGTTGTAACTCACACTTGACTCATCTACTATTATTAATCTAAGTTGTTTATTAAACAACTTAGTTACATAGCTCTAATCACTCATAATATAATTTACCACATCGTAAATATTAGCTAACCATGTGAACACTAATTTCCAATATTCCCCCCCTTAGTGTGAACATGGTACAAACTCACACCCTTCATTTGCAGTATGCTCATCCCTATGGCATGTCCAAATGACTCATGACCTTGATCCAAAGAAAGGCTCTCTCCTCCCATGGTTTTTAAATAGTCTTACCACAAACCTTGACGTGAACATGAACCTCCACCATTTTTCCACCTCGAGTGGTTTTTTGGATCCTCCCACAAACCCTTTCAAGATCCATGAATTGCATTACACAGGTGCTTTTGTTCGCCACTATGCTTGTACCAGGGAAGTTAGAGAAAGCAACATACATATCAAAAATCTGAAAAACCCATACTAGAAATGGTTTCACATTACATTCCATAAGAACACAATGCTCTTAATTGTAGTCACTGTTGTCGATTGCTGCCTCTCAATCTCAAACAACATAGACAACTGCCACTACCACTTGAAGTTTCCTTTGACTGTAGTCATTTTGGCGTGAAATGGGAATGGAACATTGGTTATTATTCCCCCCACAATGTGAAATTCCATTTATCCACACAAATAGGAATACTGAAAAGAAAATCATACCATACTGCATACTATTGTCTGGATCTTGTTGCACATAGCCATTATTGCTAGTGAACATATTCACCAGTTGAACATATTCCAACGAAGTATGAAACTTAGAGGATTTCTGCAGTTAGAGGATCTCTGCAGTCATCTGCTCTCTAATATGATCATTTTTCAGCATTCACACACCAAATTGAAAAGCTAATTTAAAAAAAAAACACATTGCATATTTATTTGTCACCATATCATACATCAAAACCTCGTCGTTGGTGGTTGACGAGAGATTTCTTATTGACCTCCTTCTACCATTACCTCTGTCCTCCATTGATTTTTCTACTTAGCAAATTTGGTTTTTGAAGTTCAATTTTAGAATGCCCCCCCACAAAATGGATGTCGTGTACAAGCGAGAGTGCATCTAATTACAATAATTATTTTTGATATTTTAAAATTTTGAGAGATGAGAATACCACTAATGACTTGTAAAAATGGACCTTATTCCTAAACAAAATGATACATCTTGATTTTGACTTAAAAAAATATCTATAAGAACTAATATTTATTTTTAGACATTAAATTGACTAGGTAATAAATTATAGTAATTACCTACAACCATGAAGCTGGAAATGATACAACATAAAATAATCTGTGCTTCTTATTAATTTTCATTCAATATAGAATACATATATATAGGAGTTGTATTTCCTATATTCTAGGAAACCTCCTATGATGACTCCTCTAAATATATGAGTTGTTTTAACAACTCAAACAAACACACTCATACAACATATTAAACAAACTACAACAAACATAATAAATAATAATCATGTCTCATAACAATAATATTAAGTTGTTTTGCCAACAACTTAATATTATGACACATTAATAACACCCCCTAATTATTTTATGCTGCATATTACACCCTATGTGAACACTATTCCCAACACCCCCCCTTAGTGTGAACATGGGGTGAGAGTACATCACAATACTTGATGATCACACAAAGTAGCTCACCAAACAATATAAGATAAGAGTAGGGACATACACATCTACTCATGTCAAGCAATAGTGGAACTAGCCTCACTACACTTAGTGTATTTTCTTCCAAGGATAGGGACAAACAATTCTACCCATGGAACTGAGGATAGGGACTAACACATCTACCCACAGTATTTCATCAAGTTTGGATAGGGAAAAACACATCTATCCAACATCAAGGTTATGAATAGGGACAAACACATTTGCTCACAACAATTATGATTGGGTACACACACATCCAATCATAATCACCAAATCCTGTGATTGTGGACAAACACTTCCAATCACTTACATCCTCTAGTGAATGGGGAAAAACACATCCATTCACATACAACCAATAAATGTGATTGTGGACATACACATCCAACCACAAAAACAAAGTTTGAGAACACAAATCCCTCATTGTTGTGTATGCATCCACCATTATAGATCATTGCCACTCAGATCACAAATGATATGAGATGGTTGCCGCTACCACCTAGAAACCAATCTTGGCTTTAGTTGTTTTGGCACAAGTTGTTTTTGTCACTAAAATAATTTTGCGGCCTCGTTGCTAGTGACTAATGAGAGGTAGCTGAAGAAATATGGGCAGAGATTTGATGAGAAAATTTTACACTCAAATAATACCATCTCTCATTTCTCATAACATGATTACATACACATATATCAGATAGGTAGTTCCTATATTCAATGAGAACTAATCTCCATGAATATCTCCTACAAACCTATTCTACGTGAGTTGTTGTAACTCACACAACTCATCTACTATTATTAATCTAAGTTGTTTATTAAACAACTTAGTTACATAGCTCTAATTACTCATAATATAATTTACCACACCATAAATATTAGCTAACCATGTGAACACTAATTTACAACACCTATACCATTCCAATTTGGTGTCACTTTGAATACCACTTACACAAAACCTAGTGTTAATGCTACTTTATAAATATAGTTAGTTGGTGGTCTTTTGTATTTGACACACACTCATCTTGATATCACCTTCATTGTTGGGCTTGTATCTCATTTTTCACATAAACCTTATGAGAGTCATTAGAAGGCAATCAAACACATTTTGAGGTATATTAAAGGAACCACTCATTTTTTGCATTTAGTAAATACTAGGGGCTTCAAAGATAGCATGCTATACCCACTTATTTTGCACAAGAGATGTTGAATCATAAAATTCCACACCGGGTTTAGTTTTTGTCTTGGTTTTGGTCTTACAAGAAAAAATATTCTATTATATTATCATCCATTGAGGTTGAGTATTGCAGAGAAATTATTGCTAGCTAAGAGGTACTATGAGTTTGAAAATTTATGATAGAGTTTGGTCTTCCACCTAATTATCCTACTATACTTTGGCGTGATAACCAGATTTCCATCCACATTTGACACAACCCAATTGAGAATCAACAAATAAAGCACATCAAGATTCACACACACTTCATTCAATAGATTGTCCAAGATGGTGTTCTATCCTTAGAGTATTGACCTTCTGAGAATTAGGTTGTAAACATCTTCACTAAAATTTTAACATTGCCTCACTATCTTGCATTGTGTTAGTTGTTTGGGGTGAAGGAAGTTGTCCTTGAGGGGTATTGAGTCCTCATTCCTTCATATTTAGTTCTCTTTTTTGGAGAGGAGTTTTTTCCTTTACTTTATTTATGAGAGGATTTTATTTTATACATGAGTACCTCATCAAGACTTGTTTTTGGGACTAATAATTTTACTGACTTACTCCTTAAGTATCACTTAAGGGGCCCATATTAGTGTGAAAAGTATTTTTATACATCTAGTTATCATTTATCTAGTTCCTATACCTAGTACACCTATTCACACTAGCTTAATCTCAGTTATTGTCTTATTTGTCTCACGTAAAAGACACATGAAACATGCACTCACACTTGTCTGAAGTGTTCTACACATGTCACATCTCTTGAAGGGTTAGTCATTTTTTTGTTCCACCTTCCTACTTATTTCTTGTATTACATATACAAGGAGCGAACATTGTATATTCTCATATTTTATGATAATTTTTGGCTAATTCTTGTTGCTTGCATTCTTTAGTGGAAGTTATTGAATTTTTCATTTATAGTTTTTTGCTCCAATACTGGTGAGGTGAACCATGGGTATTCTTATTGACTAGTCCAATGGTCTAGTTTTTATAGCTATGTGCTTAATTTTGGGTTGATCTTTGGATGACATTACTTAAGTTTTCTTATTACACCTATAGGAAAAAACTATAAGTATTATTGAGTAAGGTTGGATATTTTTCTAGGTTACATCTATCTAATAAAGAATTCATTTTTTAATAATTTATTTTTGAATAAACCTTAGATGAAATTGTAGATTCATTGCCATTGTAGTTGTCTTGAGGTGAATATGGGAGAATTCCTCTAAACTAAAATGATCAATGTTTTGGTATTGAGCCCCATGGTTTGGTGTCTTAGCTCCATGATATGTATAGAAGGTACAGTTAGCCCCTATACATTAGGGAGGTCTACTCTTCTAAGAAATAAGGTAAAATAACTCACCTAGATTTAGCTATGGAGGACTTATGGAAACCTACTAACTTGTATTTAATAATGATGTCAAATTAAGCCATTATGATTTGATGGTGTGAGCAATTATTGTATATATGGATGATTTTCCTACTTTAATATACACTTAAATATATGTTGAGCTTAGGATTGGGTTCCTAAGGGTGGCCTTTTCCAACTACAAGGGTAAGTATTACCAAGATGGTATGGAATTTTATTTTATTATACATGTAAGAGAGGGGGAACAACCACGTCAAGGCTCCACATCATAGAGAGCTAAGAGCGGAGGGATGTCTTAGGGTGAGGATCAAGAATGAAGAGCACTATGTAGTACTTTTGTCACTCTATACACCCATAGTTTAGGTTTAGGCTAGGCGAGCTGGTTTTTGGAGTTAGTACTACACCTCAGACAACTCTTTGTCCGAGGATGGCTATGGAATGAAAGCGTTGTGTGCTAGTGCCTCTCAGGTGTGTAATGCCTCTTCCAACTTTAGACACAAGAATCCGCCAGGGACGGTAGCATGGTGCACAAACATCTGCGCATTGTGCATTTGTCCCCGATAAATATTTTCTCACTGATGCACAAGACAAATGCCAAGTGGATGGAAGGCAGGTGGGTGATGTGGAATTTCGCCTTCAAATTTTATTTTCTAAGGTGAGGGTATGTGAAAGGGGAATTTGCTTAAGGGGTGCAAATTTTCTCCAATACATTTTTCCCCCACTTTAGCAAGCACACATATTGATGAGCATTCAGTAAAGTAAATCGAAGAGTTAGTAGGGTTAGAAATGTATACCTGAACCATTGAGGAAGCAAACAACGATTTGGAAAACTCGAAAGTGTAGGGTAGGAAAAGGATTCCACAAGTACTATCCCTAGGGAGTTTCAAACAAAAGGACCCCATAGCTTTGTAGAACTATGAAGTTGCACAAAGTACACCGAAGGCCCTTGGACCAATGATAGAAAAAGCCCACAAAATGAAAGTATCTTATAGGCCTGCAGACCTACAAGAAGGAAACCCCCAAGTTCTCTCTCATGAAGGAATCCTAGTGAAGTAAGTGCCTTACAGGCCTGCAAACCTGCAAGAAGGCAACCCCCAAGTTCTCTTTCATGAAGGAAGCCCAGTGAAGTAAGCACCTTACAGGCCCACATACCTGCAAGAAGGCAACCCCCAAGTTCTCTCTCATGAAGGAAGCCTAGATGTAAGGGGACTCCACAAAGTCAGACTGGAAAGTTGCTTCACAAGCGCACCTGCAAAGAAACATGTTAATCCACAGATAAAACATGCCAAGAAAAAAGAAGTAGCCACACAAGCAAACAAGTAGACAATCATGTAGAAAATGAAAAAAATTGAAAGGATTTCAAAGGGGTCCCTTGGGAACCCTTCAAAAGAAAAGGGGTCCACTCAAGGGACGTGTTGTTTGAAAGTGTAAAAGATATTTTTTTCTCAAATCAATTCATCATCAAGGAATCCTTTCGAAATATGTTCACTTCATCAAGGAATTCAAAAGGAAGAAGATGCCCCCTCGCAAGGGGAAGGTCAGGGCTTCTCCCACAGGAAAAGTTTCTCCCACGTCAAAGGAAAGTTCTCAAGTTATTTCTTTGCAAACCCACAATGAAGGAAGCACGTTCCGTTAGGGGTCCAAGTTGAGAATACAATCTTTTGAAAAATACTTGCAAGGATTTTCAAGAAATGATTCGTTGGAAACAAATGCATTTTATGAAAATCAAAACATTGTGAAAGGAACATTGTCAGAAATATGAGGGAAAACTCAAGAAAAAAAGAGAGAAAGATAAAAGAGAAAAATAGAAATAACACGAACAAGAGACACATGGGTGATTTGATATTTCGGGGTCAGAGTTGCTCATAAATATATAAGTATAGTAATAGTATATAAATGAACTATCATCAATCCCCTACTATATCAGAGCATGTGAAGAATACACAAGAAGACAAAGTAAAAGATAAAAAATTGGGTCAACATGGAAGTGAAGCCTAAATGCCCCCAACGCTTTGCATTGTCTCCAATTTTCCAAAAATTGAAACACACAATAGAGGAAGAATGGTGATACAAATAGAAGAAGGTTTACGACAAAAAATCACTCCTGTATGCAAGCACCAACAAGGGTGACAAGGGTCATATAGGAACACATAACACAAGCACTAGGGAACACATCACAACACACACACACACACTCCTAATATAAAAATAAAGAAGATGCCTCCCCCTAACACTCATCAATCAAGAGATCATTTGCTTCCCAATATAGATCATTATAAGGGGAAGGAGAATAAGCATGCAGTGGTGGAATATTAAGGGGAGGAGCTTCTGACCCTTCTGCAATAAGGGATTAGGAAGAAGGCCCCACAAGGTCTTCTCTGCTAGGCTCTTGTGAAGCTATGGTCAACAATTTTGCAAAGATCACTAACAAGGCTGGAACTTCATCTAGAGAGTTAAACATATACTTTCCAAAAGTTCCATGTCGTAACTCAATGAACAAGGAGTACGATGCTCAAGATTTATCGCTTGGCTCACCGAGTGACTCAGGAGCAATGAAAAACTTAGGGGAGGCCAGGACTTGCTCCGTCACTAGGGAAAAACAAGCTAGTGTGAGACCACCCTTCGGAGAAGGTGGGCTCCTCTTACACCCTCCATTGCTATAAGGGCCAAACTCTACCTTCTGCTTTTCTGGGGGATGTGAACTCCTCACAGATGAGGCAAGAGGCACAAAGGAGGAGGAGAAAACCATGGTAGAAACCACCAAGGTATTTGACATGTCCACAAATTTAGGGAATGGCGAGATGTCTAGAAGGGACATCAACATGGGTGGGTCAGTCAAAGGAGCAATAAACACATGCACTTTTTTGGGGTCAGGAACACTCATACTCACAGCAGGAGCCAGAAGTGATACTGAACTCGATTGAATGGAAGTAGAGGGGAGGAGAGAGAAGGATGCATCAGGATGCCCCAAAGCAGGAGCCATCATCTCCTCTTCCTTTTTCTGCAAAGCAACATGCTCAAGCACTAGATCCTTTCACCGACGCTTGTGCTCACGTACAAGGTAGTTTCTATGACTCTTCAAGCTAGAGGCCGAGAGTTGTGAAGGGATGGAAGGATCTTGCTCAGCCATAGGAGTGTCTATCACAAGCATCTCCAATGGAGGGACAAACTCCTGAAATGGGGTAGGAAGAAGAGGTCGAGAAACAATGAGGGGAGTCAACTCTAGTGCCTTGGTGGTGGGCCTCTTCCCATTCACTAATTTAGGAGTAGGAGTGACGGGAGTCTACCGAGACACAAAGGATTCCCCGCGGGGACCCTTTCTTCTACCGTATAGGTAGGGCTAAGGTCCAAGAGGTACAGTAGGAAGATTCAATATCCTAATCTTAGATTTGTGGTAAGTAGGCACCATCAGACTTCTCATATAAAAACCAGGAGTATTCATCCAAAAAATTTCTTCAAAAATAGGAGTGGAAGAGGCACCCTAAGGACAGGTAGGCCTCTCCTTTCCCTTTTGAGAAGAGGAGGAAGCTTGTTGCTACACCACCAGAAGGGTCAAATTAGGCTGTCCTATGCCCCCGGTCTTATACTTCACATAATTTTTGTAAAGTAGGTCTGTTTAAGGGGGAAGCAGACCGACCAGGGTGGGCCAAAAATGATCCAATGAGTAGCCCCATGGGACACCAACAACTCGTATCCAGTGTCATGCACAACATGCATAACACCTTCGTGGGAGAATTTCAAACACTTATGAATGACGAAAGTGATTCCATTCATGGAAGCTAGCCAAGGTATGCCTAACTTCACCTTGAACAAATCAGATTCCAGAATAACATCAAAAGTTGTGTTTAGAATCCTAGGTCCAACTATGATGGAAAGGGTTATCTAGCCATACAACTTGAGAGAGAGGCCATTGTGCGTACGAATGGTAGATTTTGTTTCTTCACACTCCTCCCTTTGTAATGAATTCAACCATAACATCTCCTTTGTGATAACATTCGCCTAACTCACAGGGTTGACTAAGACCCCCACCACAATGTTCCCATTGATGTGAGTGGAAATGAAAAGGGGAGAGGGATTTTTATTCAAGGGAAGGTCCTGCGAGGTGAATGTTATGTTTGACGAACCAGTCGCAAGCTGTGTAGGAGTAATTGTAACCATGTTAACGTATGCCTTGGGTTGAGTGGTAGAACCAAAGGGATAAATAATTAAGTTAGCAGAATGTGATGGAAATGGGTCCGTGCATATCTGCAACTCACTATTTTCTTTTGCTATCAATTTATTCATATATTTTTTTCTCCCATAGAGATGAATAGCACCATCCTCAATGCAGTCTTGTATCTCATTACGCAGGAACATACAACATTCAGTTTCATGTCCATTGAATTGATAGTACAGACAAAATGCATTTGCATCATACCAATTAGGGTAAGGTTCCTTGAGAGGTTGAGGGTTCTCCAAGGTTATGATCTTGTCCTTCAATAACTTTTGCAAGATGGAAGAATAAGATTCTACTAACATTGTAAAATTTCTGTTGTGTTTGAGGTTGTTATCATTCGTTGTGGCTACTACATTTGCAACAACCTTACCTTTTCTTGAGATTGATACAATAGATTTTCCTTCTAAATGGGAGTGCAAGGAGGATACCCCAAACTGAACTACCTATTATCAATTAGATTTGCACCCTGTTGAACTTGAAGTTCAACAATCTATTGAAACATGGGAATGATCCCAAGGTGTGGGTACCTTATTTAAGATCAAACCTCTAGAGAAGGCCGACTTCCTAAATGGTTATCACCTATATTACTCTATTGTTTTTCCAAGGAAAAGGGAAAGAGAAAATGCATAAACTAAAAAATTGAGAAATGAATCTAAGGAGGTGATACACCAAACTAAACTAGGACATAACACTCAGATTACAAACACTTGCATTCAATGATAGAAATCAAAACTTGCACAACTCATTACAATATGTCTTTGCATAAGTATTTTACAAAGAGGTTCTGATGCTCAAACTCCTAGGAGGAAGGTAACGGTTACCCATTTTTCACCTATGGGCTCAGTCAAGCAGGGTAACCTATGTTTATAGAGGTTCTCAAAGACCAAATGGAGGAACACTTGCATCAGGATCACTTTTTTTTTGTAACTTGTTTGCTTCTTGTGCAGATGCAGGGGAAAATAATGTTTTAATTTGACACGTGGATTAAATGTGGCTCCCAGGAGGGTTGAGCCCAGTGTGCATATTTTCAGTTTGGGGGTGGGTTTTTCTTTTTATGTTTTTTTTTCCTTGTCCTTCCCTCTTTCCTTTTTGCTTCCTTCTTGTCTTTTCTTTTGTTTCTGCCGGGGGTGGAACTGGGTCGATATCCAAACTTGGAACTTTTCCAAAGGTTCCAGTTCCCTTTTCTGGTCCGGTTTCGACCTCAGTTCCGCCTTTTCTTTCTTTTTCGAGCTCCTTCTTTGTTTCCATCGGGGGCGGAGTCAGACTGAAACCAAACCTGGAACTTTTCCAAAATTCCAGTTTCCATTTTCGTTCCAGTTCCGGCCCCGGTCCCACTCTTTCTTCTTTCCTTTTCTTCGTGGCCTAGGATCGAGGATTGTCTCTTCCTCCTTGGTTCCCCCTTATGTTTTTTCTTTTCTTCCTTCGTGTCTCGAGTCTTGTCAAGGGCGGGATCAGAGCGGAATTGGAACTTGAAACCTGAAGAAAGTTTGATGGCCTGGATTTGGTCCCGATCCCGGTTCCGCCAGGATTCATCTGTCTTTGCTTCCGCCCCCTTTCTTCCCTGGTCCCAGTTCCGGTTGCATCTTGGCCCCGCCTCTGCCAGTTATGAAGTGTCCCAGTGAACAGTCGAAGTATCCCTGACTTACAAAGATTTCGGCGTATGTGTGCGGGTTT
>VDFB02265180.1:0-126666 GCA_007258455.2 Sequoia sempervirens
TATGCCCCTCTTGGGTTGTTTCACATTGAGCACTTGGCTACACATATGACTATGTAAAATGCATTGTTAAATTGTTTGGTAAAGCAAATGAAATCCAAGGAAATTTGTTGGAAAATGAACAAATAGGTCTCAATCCATGCAATTTTGATAACATACAAGATTTCATCACCAAATTCAAGTCATTAAAAACACAATTGAATGATTGTAAAATTAAAAAATTAGATACACAATTGGTACTAAGTGTTCTCTCAAAGCTAGGACTTGAATATCTAGTGTTTGTGTCTACCTTCTATGCTATAAGGAATGCTTTTGGGAGTGATTTTATGATGTCTTCTTTTAATTTTTTTTCTATGCAACTCACTAGGGAACAAGATAAGCTTATTCAAATGGGCACCTTGAAGTTTTTAAAATCACAAGCCTTGATTGCAAAGGATGAGAGGGCTTCTAGTGGAAAAGAGAAGGAAAAACCAAGCCTAAGAACACACAATCTGCATCTAATTCCATAGAAGAATATAAAAATTCCTCTTCCAAAACAAAATCATTTTGAGAAGGAGAAACCTACTTGTGCATATTACAAGAAATCAAGACATGAAGAACATTATTGTTATAAGGAATTGATGAATTGAAACATGTTATTGAGAGGAACAAAATCAATTTGGCTTCTAGAATGTTTTCTTCAAATTTTTCTTCTCCTTCAAAATAGTTAGATTTTTTCAAGAAAAAAGGCCATACTATTGGAATAGGTGAAAACAAAGGACAAACTTGTTGTGTTTCTATAGGTTAACTTTTAGATTCAGGAACTTCTCATCATATAGTATATTTACAATCTATGTTCTCTTTTTTTGAGCCTTGTGTTATGCCACCTATTTTGATGGGAAATAATTCTTTATATTACTATAATTGAGAGGGGACCTATTGATACTGTGGATGAAACTTTTAATGATGTCTTGTGTGTACCTCATTTTTCACACAATCTCCTTTTCATCTGTCAGATCACCCATGGTGGAGTAGGGAAGATTGAAATTTACCCCTAATTCAATTATCATTAGAGATTTGGAGAGCAAAGTGATTATTGCTATTGGGATAGTTGATCATAAATCTTGGTTATACACCTTTTCAAGCTTTGTTCTTGATGATGGCTTTGATCCTTTGAATGATTATCACACTTATATTATGGAATTTGAGGATAATTTCAATTGCTTGAACTTAGGTATTCACACAAGTGATCCAATTCTTGAACCTTGTATTCCATCTCCTTCATCTATTGTTTCTTCTAATGAGACTAGTATTGCTAATCATGATTCCTAAGGATTCAATGTAGTAGGATATTCATTGTCTTCTAGATATGACTTGGGATGAGTATTTGATAGACGTTGCAAGTTTGTTTTGCGAGTTCTATCTTGTAGAATTGAATGAAACTATTGAGGATATTCATATTATTTTTGATGTTAGCTCTTATGGAGTTGCATCAGCTTCTTCAAATGTTGTGGGGGGACCTTTAGACATTATTCTTTCTCTATATGATCATTTGTCATAGTTTTTGGAATTGGCTTGGAAACTCTTGAGCAACATTTGGAGTAGTCACTCATCTTTGAATTATGTTTTACATTCATCTCTACTAGATTTTGGATTGCGATCTTCATCTGTGTGACTCAGAACATTTGATTTGGTAGTGGTAGATTTTGGCATTGACATGGAAACATACATTTTGAGTTTTCTAACTACATATTCCTTTTAGGAATGGGAAGACGTCATACATACACTTTTGATTTTGTTTCTTCCTAAGGGAAGAAATGTTGTTTGACGATCATGGAACATCTTCTACATCCAATTTTGAGCATCTACCATTGACACATATTCTACATTGAGGCGGGGAGGGGGGGGGAAGGGCTACATGGTCTCTCTTCTTCTCTCTTATGGTGGGGACTTTTCATCACATGGGGTTTTTCCCTTTTCTTACTTTTGAGAGTATTTTATATTTTGTATTTAGGGAAGAGTTTTGTCTCGTTGTTTTTTCTCCTTTTCTCCATTTGTGAGAGATTCATTTATACATGGTTAGTTAACATAGCCTAGTAGCTAGGACCTATTATTTCATCATGACATCTTTGCATGTTTTCTCATTCTCCCTAAGTTGCACTTAAGGGGGGTGTTGGTGGGATCAAGGATATTACTTAACTAGTTTACCTCCTAGGTCTTAATCACACTAATAAAGTCTACTTAAGATATACATAGGATACTTATCACTTTATGTTTCATATCATCAAATTAAGACCGTAGACATCAAAAATATTCACTTAATTATTCCCCTAATAATCAATATTAAATTATCATAACATCATCCATTAATCATTAATTTCATCATCATTACTAATCTTCATTCATTGAATTACCATTTAACATATATTATCATTTAATAATTCCCACTTTCAAATCACAAGTTTCATTATTTAATTATATATGATCTAATTATCTGTTTTCAAGCCATAATTTCCATTTTCAAATAATCAACTCCTCTTTTCTCTTCAATCATATCAACAATCACTGATTAGTTAACTTAATCTCCATTGATTCATGAAGAATCGAAGCATATTCATGCCACTAATACTCAATCTTAAACAAGATCATTCAAATGAAAGCTAAGCTAAACATTTATTGAAACTAAAATTATGAACTGTGAAAGCATTTAAATGTCTACTCTAATCCATTTGAAACTTATCCCATTTTGGAACTGGTGTCGTGTTAATGTGGAACAACAACCCTTTCCCAATCCCGTGATCAATGAGCTTGTTCCAATTGATTCTATTGAAGGGAATTGATGAAACTGTTGTGATATGTGAGTGAAAACATGATTTTAATCTAAAATGAGCATGATGTAAAAACTAATATACCATGATTTTATGCTAAATGATTTAGATATGCAATTGCTAAGCTAATCTAATGAGATTTAAACCAAAAAGATTCAAACCCTAATTATCTAATTAGCTAAATGGATGCATGGAAGCCATTAATGGAAGCTAAGCTATTATGCAACTAATTTAAACTAAAATATGCTAAATGTGAGTAAAATATGAGTGAGTGTGAGTGATTTCAACAACATAAGTTTGCTTTGAAAGATGGATGATGGATCCATTTGTCTCCAAATAGTGACCTATTTATAGGAAAACAAATGAGAAATGAAGGGTTGAGATAAAAAAATCTAATCAATGGTCAAGCATGGAGGAAATAAGAGGCATGGATCATGGATTCTCATTAACAAATGAGAATGCAAGATGAGATTTAATCAAGGGTTCTCATTCCTTCCAAACAAACACACTTTTGACCAGTTTAAGAGGTCAAAGGTTAACTTGCTCAAGAAGCCAAGTGAGAATATTCCCTTTTTCAAATGATTGGAGGAGAGAAAATATTCTTTGGAATATTCTCATGGGTGAGGAAAAAGGATTTTTAGTTAATTAAAACTAAATTTAATTGTGCAAAGGAGGAATATTCCCTTAGAATATTCCTTTGCAAGTGGGAGGAATTTGGATTAATTAGATAATTGCTAATTAAACAAGGTTTTAATCATGCAATTAGGGGATTTAAAAGAATAAATTGATATTCATTAAATTAAATTATTTAATGAATGGGGGAAAGGTGAAACAACATTTAATTAAATAACTTAGGGTTATTTAATTAAATAAGAAGACTTAGAGAATTAAATTAAATAGTGTAATTTATCTAATTTAATGAGATGAAATGTTAGCGTAAAAGGGGGGAATTAACTTGATTAAATGAATTAGGTTAATAGATGCAAATGACACAATTAATTAAATAGCTAGGCTAATTCAATTAATTAAGCTAAAAGAGGATGAATTTGAGAGGAAATGATGTTAGTATACCTGATTCGAGTGCATGATATCATTCAGGACATTTTTCAATGTCTACACCTAGGTAGAATCCAATCACAAGATGGATTCCTATGACCATGCACCTAAAATAACTTAACACCAATTGGAAAGCCTTGTATCAATGTAAAGGGTTATGCCTCATTGTTTATTAAAGACATAGACCTAACCAACTCTCCAATAAAAGAGTTAGATTTCTTTTAAGACATGAACCCTGAAAAGAAAAACCAAAAACAACTTAAGAAACACAAAATCTAATCTAACTATATACAAGAAAATGAGCGACTAATAGCTCAAGACTAAAAGAAATGCTTAAGATATACTCATTGATAGGAAGAGGAACATCATATCCAGTGAGAGTCTTTAAATGATAAGTATGGTCCTCAAGTATCTTTGAAATTGAAAACAAACCAAGCCATAATTTATCAAAATTTCCATGTCGCCCCTTATTATTGTGAGATTTGTCTCAATAAAGGACCAAATCAAAGATATGAAATGAATTAACTTGAATACGTCTATCAAACCATCACTTAACCACCCCTTGGCATTTAGAAAAAAATCAATAGCGACATATCGCTTCTCTTCTAGATGGAGGAGTTGAGTTAAGAATGTTGAGAACACACCAAAATACTAAGAGGAAGGTGAATCAATATTCAACCAAATCTCAAACCCTCTGAAGAAAATTGAAACTTAATCTTTACAACAAAAACATAAACATGAAAGATCAACATAATGCACAACACCACATAACAACAGATGTAAGTGGAAAACCCCAAAGGGGAAAAACCATGGTGAGAAAAGCTGCTAGGAGCTATTGTCCTAATCCAACCTCTAAAATGAATCACAATTATAAATTTGTTTTAGGGCTAAAACCCAAGGAAGCTACTACTCCTTGTAAAGGTTTTAGGGTCACTCCCAAGGAAGCTACAACTCTTTGCAAACTTTGTTTTAGGGCTACAACCCAAGGAAGCAACTACTCCTTGAACTAAGAACAAACTCAAAAAATATTACAAAATGATAGCCATTCCATTGTCTGAATTTGACAATGAAGCTCAATCCTTTTGATGATTGTAATATGCTTTTTCCCTTCTCTTCAAAATTTCTTCTTTGTAGCTTATTGGCTTACTGCTTTCAACCTTCAAGAAAGTTTTCCTTTGGCTCACTACCTCCAACAATCAATTAAGCACACTCTTTACTTGCCTTTTGTCACAAAGCTATGATCGAATTAAATCTGGATAGGAAGATCTATCACATTTTCTCTTTCTCTTTCAATCTCACATCATAATGCATTACACATTCTCAACCTTCTCTAATTGATACCCAACCTATATCAACTAGGTTTACAATATATACATGATATTACATTGATTATGTTACATGCCAGCCAAAAAAAAATGAATGCTACAATTACAAGTCAACCAAAGATCAAACAACATGAAATATGTAGAGGGAAAGCCTTAAAATGAACTACACACAACACTTGGAAGGGGAACACGCCTTGCATATTCCAACACATGCTTAACTTAGTCCAAAATACTTTTCATGAACATCTTCATGCTTCACATATTTGAAATAGGTTGGCCTTAAGCAAGAACACATGAAACTTGTAGCATGTCAGCCATTACAACATTGGTGGTACACATGAAAGATTAAAAATTAATTGTGCTTCTCCTAAATGAGTCGGCATGACCCATACAACACCTTCAAACACTTCTTGAACTCTTCTCAAACTTCAACTCATGCCACACGCCTTCAACATACCTCAATTGACCAGGAAAAAACATAACCCAACAACACCTTCATTCTAGACCACAACTTGTTCAAGAGAAACTAGAAAACACCTTGTGGAGAAACATAAAAAATCTCATGATACTCAAGAACACTCTCATACAACACTTTTACAGCTTCATGCAACAAGTTGGCGCAAGCCAACAAACACTGAAGCCAACCATTGGACAATATAGTCCTGCACTTTGTCACATACAACTTTCTCTGCAGAAGGACATATGTTATGAAACTTTGGATATAACACCTTCACAACACACTAAAATTATAATTTGAACTAAATGACCATATCTGTAAACATGGAGGAATGCATAGACAAACTTTGCATCTCTGTGAGCATCCTCACAGAAACAACACCTTTCTGGTAATCCAAACACATAAAATTTGGATCTCAGATGCTCTAACAACATATGAATCTATCTTCCAAACCACTAGAGCACAACATTACTGGAAAAAAATGTGGAGCATCTCTTAGAGACTCTAGCAACCAAACAACCAGATTGCAACACTGATAACCAAATTCAATATACTTCTGATATCAATGACAACCAAAATCACACTTTTGAAATTAATAAAAAATAGAATGCAATCTCCTCCTTTGGTATTGATGGTAAAAAAAATCTAACATACACACTTCTCCCCCTTTGACATCAAGGACAAAGGGAAACTTTCTCTCCCCCTTAGGGCATATTCTCTCCCCCTAAGGTACACATTATAGATCCTCTTCAACCTTCTCCCCCTTTTATGTAAATTCTCTCCTTCTTGAAACAACTTACAGGCTCCCTTGTCAACAACAACCACTACCAGCTCCCCCTTAGAGTTAGCCACCATTAGTCCAAGAATAAAGACATTGTATGAATTACTCCACCTAGAAAAATGCACCAACTAAACATCTAGAAAGGAGGGGAAATTTCCCCTAACTTCTTTTAGAGATACTCAAATGTATCGTTTGCAAGTTTCTTTGTGAAAATATTTGTAATTTGATCCTTATTTGAAACATATTCCAACTTGGCTTCTTTATCTGCAACCTTATCTCTAAGAAATTTATACCATATTGATATATGCTTGGTTCTAGAATGCATCACTAGATTCTTAGAAATATTGATAACACTTGTATTATCACACATAATAGGAATAGGCTCATCTTATTGTATCTTGATATCCTTCAGTGTTTGCTTCATTCACAAAACTTGTGTACAGTAAGATGCTACAACAATAAACTCTACCTCTTTAGTGGACAAGGATATTGAATTGGAAATGATCTTGATTGGTTTCCCTAACTAAACTAAATGAACTGATGCAATAAATGTAATTATGCGATAAGTGATAAACATAAATAGCCAAGTTTCGACAAATCTGGAAGGTGCAGATTGATGTGTACCTTCCCAAAGAAATTGGTCCTACCATGCCTACAAAGAATGGGTCACCCAATGGTCTTTGAGTCCTTGTAAGGGTGTTCTCAACTTTCAGGGTCCTCTAGTGTCGGATTTGAGCTTCTATTTTTTTCCTGTCCCACAGTTGAAGTTTCGTAAATAAATTCTATAGGAGAGTTTTCATGTCTTGACAAGGTTGATGACAATAAATGAAACAATGCAAAATGGATCTTCAATATCTCTTCAATCCTGCAACCTATACATTTACAAAGAGGGAAAATGTTGTGCCATATATGGGCTTGCTTCAGTCAAACCCCGTGTAAGTGTTCCCACTTCCACAATGGCAATGTCAATGATACAACCTTGAATGGAAAGGAAGGAAATGGTGAATGAACACAAAGCTGCAACTCACCACCCTTCAATGGCTTCCTTGAAGGACTGGAGACATACACACCTCTTCAAGGATATTGGATCTTGCTTGCTTGATTTGCTTGAATTCTTGAATGCTTGGAGACCTACAACAATGTAAGACTTCACATAAAATGAAAATGAACACACATAAAATTTAACATGATGTTGGATCTTGAATTACAATAATAAAGCTTTGATATGCTGCTCTTGACTTGTTATTAACAATAGTGTATGCTCTTGAAAGCTAGAAGGTGTGTGTTAATGTTTCTTCCATTTCAAGTGATCAAAATACCAAGTATTTTTAGGTGTTTATCCAATTTCCCAGAAATTATATTCCCAAAGCCAACACTTCATATTTGAATTTTGGATATTAAAATATCGCCAATAACATATTTGAATTTGGGTCCTTGCTAAGAAGGGGGACCCAGTCACCCTTAGGCGATTGGGTCTTGGCCCAAATTTCTAGGACACTCAAAGTTGGGAACAATTCAATGATTAGATGCTTTTGTTTAATGTTTGTCCACCTTCAGAAAATGGTAAAAATAGGCTTTGCAATGTATAATTTAGAAAATTAGAAGCTTAATTAAGTCCAATAAATTAGGGGGACCCAATATAATGTGAAATTGTAAATCTATACAATTTTCTACACTACATTTAGCCCTCGCTTTAGTGAGAGTATGAACTTATAATTAGACTCGCACTAAAGTAGAGAAATAGGTCAAGAGATGTTCGATTGCACAAATAATGAAGTGATAGGATGACTACGGATAACAGAGGGTGATCAAGCCCTCATGATCTAAGATCCCATAGAAACTTAAACATAGGCACAAAGGAACACACATGTTTTAATACAACAATATAACAATACCGCCAATAACGTATTTGAATTTGGGTCCTAGCTAAGAAGGGGGACCCAGTCGCCCTTGGGTGATTGGGTCCTAGCCTAAATTTCCAGGACACTCAAAGTCGAGAACAATTTAATGATTAGATGCATTTGTTTAATGTTTTTACACCTTTGGAAAATGGTAAAAATAGGCTTTGGAATGTATAATTTAGAAAATTAGAAGCTTAATTTAGTCTAATAAATTAGGGGGACCATATATAATGTGAAATTGTAAAGGTATACAATTTTCTACTCCACATTTAGCCCCCACTTTAGTGAGAGTATGAACTTACAATTAGACTCACACTAAAGTAGAGAAATAGGTCAAGAGAGGTTCCATTGCACAAATATTGAAGTGATAGGATGACTATGGATCAAGGAAGTTGATCAAGCCCCCATGATCTAAGATCCCATGGAAAATTCAACATAGGGACAAAGGAACACACATGTATGATATACAACAATACAACATACACTAACATGCAATGTCAACATGGAATGCTAAGAAAAATGGGATGGACTAGCAAGTTGTATTATGCTATGTGTCCATACAAAATGCATTCATGAGTCACACCATAGAAAAGTTTGATATTTTCTAGGTGAATCATAAATTAGAAGAAACATGGGCTAGTGAAGTCCTCTTTTCACTAAGTGAGCCCTCAAGGTAGGATGGGAAACACACTAGGTCAACAAGGTGTACCCATAACAAGGTGGCTAAATGAGAAACACACACTAGGTCTACAAGGTGTTCCCAACCATACCAAGAGTTATACTCCCTGATACCCTTAATAGGGTGCCACAAAATGATCAAAATTCTATGCTCATGCTACACTAGATTCAAATCCCATGAATAGAGTGAAGCAGGAAAATGCCAATGTCAAATGTTGATGTCAACACATCACTAAGTTAAACCCCTGTGAACAAAGTAAAGAAAAAAATATACCAATGTATGCCACCACTTTAAAGAAACTGCAAAACACCATGCTGTGAGCAATTACTTTAAAGTAGAAAAATGATAAATGCCATGGAACAAAAGATAACAAGAGCTTGTTTAGAAAGCCCTATGCTAATGATATGCTTTCAAACAAAACTACATAATGATGAGGGGTTTCCCCCAAATACAATGTGATGAACAACATGGAAAGGTACACTGAGGGATCCATAGATGTGGGGTTAGTATACGCCTTTGCTATAGTAATATAATAGAGCATGGAACTGACATCATTCCCCAAATACTCATGGAACAATAAAAACAAAGAAGGAATGACACATAGAGAGAGAAACACATGATTTTGGGTCAACATGGAAGAAACCTAAATGCCTCAATTCCTTGCATTGTCCCTAATAGGAAAACAAAAGATAAAGTTTACAAAATATAGAAGAATTAGAATACAAATAGAAGAATGTCACAATAGGTTCATTTCCTTTGTATCCCTGCGTCAATTGGGAAACAAGGTTCATCCAAAGAAAACTCACAAACATAAAGACACATCAAGAAACATGATATGGGAGATCACATTACGTGCAAGCAAACAAAAAGAACATATGAAACAAACATAAAGGATTGCATCACATGCGAGCCTGCCTAAAGCAGGTTGTTCACATCCCAATATTACTCATCATAAATGGAAGGAAGATAACTAGCTAAAGGGACTACAAGTGTCATAATAGGTGTATCTCTAGGTGCAACGTGTGGTGGGTTACTCTCATCAGGAGGATCATCACAATTTCCCCCATCAAAATTTATTTTCTTTTAAAATAAAACATGCTCATTATGCACCTCCTCATCAATTTTAGCAATCTCATCATCATCATCCAAATTTATCATAATGGGAGGTTTTATGATAATTGCATTTGAATTCTCTTGTTTGATTTATTGTTTTGGTTTTGTGTCTTGTTTTTGCGGAAGTTGGATTTCTTCTTGAGTTGTTTCCATAGGTGTTGGATTATCATGCACTGTTTTGTTCTTTTCTTCCAACTAACAAGCAATAACATGGCATATTCACCTAGGGTCTTTAGCACTTTAGTTTCTTTTTACACTATTTTCAAGTTGTGAAGGTGTAGGAGTGGGATTATCAACCATTGGTTTCTTTTCTTCCCTTAAGGGATGAATTGAAGGAACCACTGGGGGTTGGTAAACCACTATCTCTTTAGGTTTATAAACTTATTTTGTCTTTGGAGGCACAAAAGGGATCATTTGATGGTCTCTTGGTCTCTTCTAGGAAATGGGTGGAGGAACTATATTGTACTTATCTTGGTTACTTGGGATGGTTTTTGGATCAATTATAGGTTCATCCATGATGGGCTAGGGAGAAGGAACAACCATAGACCTATCAGCTTCAGGAATGTTGCTAAGAGATAACTTTGTTGCACAATTTTCCTAAAATTTTTGATAGGACTTGAAAAAGAAATCTTCACGAGGATTTAAAGGTTCCATAGGCTAAGGCCAAAATAAATCCAATAAAAATTTCCATGGGAAGACAAAGGATTAAACATACTATGATGCACTGTAAATATCTCATTTTTAAAGGAAAACTTTATGCACTTGTGAATAACTGATGAGACAATATTCGTGGAGTGTAGCCATGAATAACCTATCTTCACACGAAATTGGTCCAATGATGGGATGATGGAAAATGAGACATCTAATTGTTTAGGTCCAAATTTGAGAGGAAGAGTGATGGAACCTATCGCAGAGCGAGCAAAACTAGATTCATGAGTTTTTATCCATGATTTTGATTGTTCATAAGTATCTTGATAAGGCTCTTGCATAAATGAGAATTCCTCTGCTATCACATTCTCTACACATGTGGGGTCAATAAGTATTCCTTGCGTAGGTTTTTTATTGATACGACCAACAATTTAGAGAGGACCATTAGGCACATGTCTAAGTGCATCATTATTAGTGAAGGCAATGTCAGGTAGCATGATGGTTTTAATCCTACAAGGTTGCACATCCACAAAACCAACCATTATTTGTAGCTATTTTCATTAGTATTGCAATCATTAGTGATGTCGTTTGGTGTATCAATATTCATATCATCATTCTTAACATCACAAGCTTGCACAAAGTTGGTTGAATGGTTAGACATAAGATTGGTAAATATTTATAAATTTTGGTTAGGTAGGGCGATTGACTTATTCCCTTTATCATTAACACCACCCAACCAGATGTGATTATAATTAATGAGGTCTTGAACTTGATGTTTAAGATGCATGCATAATTTTGTATCATGTCCACTTGTGTGATGATATTGATAAAAGGTATTTGGATTGAAGTGTGGTGGTGGAGGTTTGGTGGTATCCACTGGTCTAATAGGAGGCAATCAAATGAGGTTCTTACTCAAAAGTTGCAACAAGATTGAATGAAGGGATTCAAACAAAGGGGTAAATTGTCTATCCTTTGCTCAAAATTGTTATGGTGTTGGACTTATCACAACAACTTGAGGCTCAACATGATTTGTTTGGGATGAATTTATTTTTAGAAAGTTCTTGTTTGGTTTAATGAAAGGTTGGTAATTATCTTTATGTATGAGTTCAAATTTTTGTACGAGTTGTTGAAGATGCTTCTTCATACTTACTAATCAAATTCTGATAGTCATGAAGCATTGCACACAAGCTTATAAAGGATATAAATTTTTGAAAGAGGACTTTTTCTCTTATTTCTTTTTGCAAGTTATCAATGAACATTCTTTGGATTTTTACATCAAGAAGAGTTAAATTGAGTTGAGATAATATCAACTGATAGCAGTTTATGAAGTTTGTAACCTTTTCACCTTGTTTTTGTTTGCATCTCATTCAGTTGTGTTTTAATCTTGGGACCAATGTTGACTTGCAAATGATTAAGGAAAGCATCATCAAGCTCTTTGAATGAGTGAATTGAATTATTGGGAAATGAGAAAAACCATTCCAAGCTCATGTCTTTCAATGGACTAGAAAAAAATTTAGCTAGCAACTTATCCTCGAAAATAAAGTCACTACACATGGTAGTATATGCTGTCATGTGGTTGCTAGGGTCCCCTTTACCATTGTACTTGTTAAATCACAAGGGACCTCTATGTTTAGAGGCATTTGTGCTTTGAAAATCTCAAGTGATAATGGGTTCTTTGCAATGTATTATGATGGTTTTCCATTTTGGTTTTGGTTCATGGTTGAGATTTTTTGTTGGAGTGATGTTATGTTTTGTAAAAGTTGGTTTATGATAGAATAATTATTTGACATGTTTTGGGAATGGGGTGAATATGGTGGAATGGTGTATGTATTTGGTGGGCTACTATGTTGTGAAGTTATGAGTGGGGATGGTGCTTGGGGTGTTATATGTGAAGAGACAAAACCAAGAGGATTTCCATTGGAAAAGCCTATTGTTGAAGTTATGCCAAGTGTTGGTTGTATTGTTGAAGTAACAATTGGATTTGTACACGTAGGAATAAAGGCTATAGTGGTAGGGAGGGAGACTTGACTTCCTCCTTGAATTTGAGTGTATCCTAGAGCTTGAGTGCAACTAGTCATTGTAGGTTATTATCATCAACAATATGGGATAGGCTACACACATCCTCTAATCCTTGAGCATCATCAATTAGTTTCCTAATGTTGTTAATTATGGGAACTACTGTGCCAACAAAGTATTCAGTACTCACAAAGTTTTAAAGTTTTTTTAGGTCCTTGTCTAGTTTTCTTAGTCTTTCCTTAGGGACATGGGAAACCATGGTCTCAAAATCTATAAAGTAGGTGCTTGTAAAGTAATCATTGGCATGGTAACATCAGGAATATAGTCCAAAATAGGTTGAGTATTGACAAAACTTGTAATGAGGGAGTTAGAAAACTTATGATCCACAACGGATGTAGAACCAACACAGGATTCCATGAGTCTGAACTACACCTCACTAAAGTATTAGCAATAGGACACTAGGTTGTGAAACTCATACAAGTTACACACCATGAAGAGTGCACCGAAGATGAACATAAAAATACTAAATAAAGACAACAAATACCCCAAAATAGGAAGCAACAAGTAGGAAAAAATAGTAAACAAAACAAAAAAGGTATCAGAGAAATTTTGTTTAGCCCAGACAAGTAGGACAAGGTCGCCCAATGGCAATTGGGTCCTAGTCAAGGGTTTTGAAAAATCAAAGTTTGACCATGTACTAAACTACTTAAGGATTTGATTTTACTCGTAGATAGTCAAAACAATAAATGAATTTCTAGAATTTGCTTAATGTATTCCAATTTAAAGCACAATGTAGATATATATCAATTTTGGAGATGATTGAACCAGATTGAATTCAAATTTCATATCTAAAATGAAATATTTGACTAATTGTGAGATGCAGGAACTTGAAAATGATGATTTTGAATGCAAATTTTGATCCTTAAACAATGCACTTTCTTTCACCAAATGAACTAAATACAAAATACTCTATAGTATGCAATTACTAATTTCAAAATAGGGATATGCAAGTATAGTGCAACTGAGTAGACAAAGACAAATCAGTGTGAAAAAGTTTCTTGAGACACCTATACAAGGACTGGGTCACCTAATGGTGACTAGGTCTTTGTATAGGGCTTTGAAAATTCCAAATATAAATGTTTGGACTAATGTTTAAGGTTGTTGTTCCTCTCTACAAGCAAGTTGCACAGTGACTATTTTTCCATAGTTTTTCAATGTAATGCAAATGCAAATATATGACAATTTTGGGACAAAATGACATTTTTTTGAATATAATTTTGAAATGAAATCTCATCTAAATGATTGAAAAACACTGCAATGCAAGCTATGATGCAATATGAGTGCAATATTTTTGGATTTTTATAAGTTTTTATGATGCAATGCAACCTTAAATGAGAAATGCAAAACAATACAATGATGCACAACCTAGATCTAGGGTTTGAAAGACTACCAAATCAAAAAGCTAAGATGTCAAATGTCAGGTTCACTAAACTAAAACATAAAAATGTGGATACCCTAAGTTTAGTATCCAAGCAATTGGGAGCCATCATTTCTAATATTTTATTAGGATACAAATCAACAAGGTGTATATATTGACTTTCAACCCTCAAGGTAAGTCAATTAGACCTGAATCTAATCCTTTTGAGACTTAGGAATGAATTAGAAATGATCTTGATTTATTGCCTAACTAAACTAAATGACCTAATGTAATAAATGCAATTATCCAATAGTTGATAAATAAAAATAGTCAAGTTTCGATAGATCTGGAAGGTGCAAATTTATGTGTACCTACCTAGAAAAATTGGTCCTGCTATGCCTACAAAGACTGGGTCGCCCAATGGCTGCCGAGTCCTTGTAGGGGTGTCCTGCTCAACTTTTAGGGTCCTCTAGTGTCGGATCTAAGCTTCTATTTTCTATTTGTCCCACAGTCAAAGTGTCATAAATAAATTCTATAGGTGAGTTTCCGTATCTTGACAATGTTGATGACAATAGATGTAACAATGCGAAATGGATCTTCAATCTCTCTTCAATCCACTTCAAACCTACAACCTGCACATTCACAAAGAGGGAAAATGTTGTACAAATATAGGGGCTTGCCTTAGTCAAACCTTGTGTAAGTGTTCCCACTTCCATAATGACAATGTCAAGGATAAAACCTTGAATGAAAAGTCCAAGGAAACGATGAATGAATGCAAAGTTGCAACTCACCACCCTTCAATGGCTTCCTTGAAGGACTAAAGACATACACATCTCTTCAAGGATCTTGGATCTTTCTTGCTTGATCTGCTTGAATGCTTGAATGCTTGGAGACCTACAATAATGTTAGCCTTCACATAACATGAACATGAACACACATAGAATTTGACATGATGTTGGATCTTGAATTGTTGTAATAAAGCTCTGATATGTTGCTCTTGACTTGTTCTTGACAATAGTTTGTGCTCTTGAAAGCTAGAAGGTGTGTGTTATGTTGCTTTTGTTTCAAATGATAAAAAACTAGGTATTTTTAGGTGTTTATCCAATTTCCCGAAAATTAGATTCCAAAAGCTGACACTTCATATTTGAATTTTGGATATTAAAATACCATTAATAACATATTTGAATTTGGGTCCTGGAAAAGAAGGGGGACCCAATCGCTCTTGGGCGAATAGTTCCTGGCCCTAATTTTTGTTGAAAATGAAGGTAATATTGTAGCTTAAAACTTGTAAAACTATGAGACTGTAGATCTAATTAAGTGTTCTTTGTCACACTTCTTTGTGTATGATTAATTTGTTTAGATCAATTTTACAAATTGTAGAAAGAGACAAAAATTGTAGAAGAATGAGACAAGAAGATAGAAGTGACACAACATATACGTGGAAAAACCCTTTCGGGAAAAAACTCCACCAGAATCAATAGTGCTTGTATTATTTAATCTTAGAACAAGATTACAATAATACTGTATCAATCCTTGATTGATATGCTTCCTTGCCTTCAACAATCCTTCTTCACAACCTACAATAAACTCTCATGCACTTTTTGCAACACAAGCTATCCATGCATTCCATGTGACCAAGGATGAATCCACACATCCTATGCCATGCTTCAAACCCTCATAAATGTACAAGCTCAACTTGCTAACCTACTATATACGCTGATGCAGTTGTTGCAATAAATAGACAATTAATGAACATGTAAACTCATAAGAGTTATCAAAATACAAGAGCATAAAACTCCTCTCAAAAATCTACGCCTAGATTGTGCAAGTAGAGTTCCATACTGTAACATGAAGTCAAAACCAAAGTCTCCTCAATTTAGGTGCCCCAAACTAAACACTTAACTGATCATTGGTCAAGAAAATATCTTGCAAGCATCACCTCAAAGTTGGCACCCAAGAATGGGCCCACTTAACCAAGCCTTGTAAATATATTCTCATGCAAAAGGTATTAACTTAAAGATGCCAACTTGGGTGCCCAAGGTGGGTCCAAGTCAATCTTAGTTAACTGAAACATATCTCTCCAATAATTCATGCAAACATTATGCATGATTGATTATCCCCACTTAACTGAATGTATCCACCTGTTATCTGTCATGAAGTCATTAGTCATGCAACTGAAGTCAAAGTCAACTCAAACTAACTACATGCAACTGAAGATAACTAAACCATAACTAAAATGACGATCTTGAATTGAATTGAAATTGAACTCCAACCATGTAAATATCAATCCCTAACTTGTAGGATCTAAACATGCATTACTGAAGTGTTATCAATTCTCCAAACAAGTTAACTTAAGCAAGGTGGGTTCCACCTTCCATGTGGGCGCCCCATGTGCTCCTATTTTGTAGGAGCTCTTCTTGGGAGTCCCCACATGTTCCTATCATTTATGAATAATTACAAATGTCAATTTACATGTTCATTTCATTCAAATTTAATCTCTTTCTAATCCTAGTGTTGGGGAACACTTTCCAAGGACTTAGGAGATACATGAAATATGTTTAGGATTGCAATTAAATGACATCCTATTCCCAACAATTTCTAGGACACTCAAAGTTGGGAACAATTTAATGATTGGATGCATATGTTTAATTTTTTTCCACCTTCGAAAAGCAATAAAAAATAGGCTTTGGAATGCATAACTTAACAAATTAGAAGCTTAGTTAAGTCCAATAAATTAGGGGGACCAAATATAATGTGAAATTGTAAAGGTATACAATTTTCTACACTACAACAATGTTGACATAAAAAGTTCAATACATTGAATTCATCAATTTATGTACTTGAATCAATAAAAACAATTACAATTTGAGAATATGTCATGCATGTTGTTAAATATCAATTCTCCAATTCCTTTATAAATAACCTAAACACTTTTCTTTAGGAGACTTTGTAAGAAAATAATTTAGAGTTAGTTGATATGTCACTTAAAAAAACCTAAATCATCATCATGATTGCCTTCTCATCTATTTTATTTTTATTTCTCAGTATTTGTACCTTGAAAGCATAAATATATGAGATTTTGTACCATGACAGTGTAATATAGGACAATGTTTCATGTTTGCAACCTAATTGCTTTTGGTAATTAAATGTTATAATGTCTTGTTCTAATGCAAAATCCATTGACATCGCTTAAATTCAATTCATTTACAATGATTGAATTCACTTAATAAAAAATAAATATCAATTGTATTCTTTGCTCAACATTAACTAATTTAACATTGTTTTTCCTTATAAACAACACCTAAAAATTTAGTAATTCAACAACTCTTACGTAAATTTCAACAAAATTAAAATAAATAACACCACTATTTTCACACAACTTACATCTTAGAACAAAAACTCAAACACATCGTGACTTGTTTTTATCCTATGCTGTGTTCAAATAAAAAATAAATTAAAAGCAATTTATTGATTAATTTATTTAAAAGCATGCTAACCCCCTATAAATAAATATGATCCTTAAAGACAGATCCTAAACGTATCTGCCCAACTTTCTTTGATTGGCTAGAAAATCATATCTGAACACACATTTCACATTATCTTATCTTCTACATGGATATTTAGCATTCGAAGTATCCAAGTTCATGAAATCCACACATATGACCAAAAAACTTGATACGAGGCGATAAAATCTTGGCTTAGTCTAGACATTTTAGTAGAACATGCTGTAAGAGTCATTAAAGTTTGGATTGCGAAGTAGAGGGCAAATTGCAGCTGTGTGCACAGGTCATGGCTTCTATTTCAGGAGTTTTTCATCAATCAGCCATTAAATCTTCTCTATCCCGAACATTTCCTCTGCCAAAGGAGGTATTTCATAGATTTTGTTTAAGTGGGTGTTACTTCAAAACTGCTTTCATGGTACCCTAATTGTTTGTTTCATTACACAGACTACTAAAATATTGTTGGTTGCAGGGAGCATATGTTGGCTCTGCCAGGGACTCTGTTTTTCTAGGCGTGTCACTGGTGGAACATGGAAAGCAAGAATTCAGTCTACCTGCTATCGGAGGCAAGGTCGGTACTTCATTTTTATTGTGACAGTTATAATTTGCCTGATGGGTTTGAATGGTAATTTGAATTTTAAGAGTGATTTTAGTTTAGAGAGTTATCCAGGGGCAGTAGAACTTTTATGGAACCGAGGGCTAGCCAAATTTCACTTCTAAAGCTACACCACATCTCTCAGAACAAAACTATCCTCTGCAAACTGAGGACTAATTGAGTAAGAAACTATGAAAAGAATGCAAGAGAGCAGTAAGTTCCTTTGCGGACATTACCTTTATGTGGATATTGGTGTCTAGGAAAGCATACTGACGTATCGTTATTCTTTAATGATAATGCTGGTTAGGGCTATCCACTTCTGTGAATTTGATTCTCATGCAGATTGCCTGAATTTTATTCCAGAATTGTCTGAATTCTCCAATGATAAATATGTTTAGTTTATGTCCCGTAGGAAATATAATGTCAATATTAGGGTCTGTAAAATTCTCTTCAATGGTGTTTTTGTCACCTGGTCACAGTTTTGCATGAATCCTGATACATTTTTCAGGTCATCACAAATGGATGTTGAATTTAACACACACCTCTCAGCCTTCTTGTCAAAGTGTGCATTTTCCTAGAAAAGGTCATCCTTTTGAAGAAATTTTGCTTAATTGCATGGGGTTTTGTTGAAGGCCTGATCACTGTGCATTGGAATATGTCTTCTATGTCATTTCTAGTATTTTATTTCTGCAATTATGCATAGCTTTGTAGGTTACACATTTCCAAATTTTTCTGAAACCTTTTGAACTTCTTGGACCTACTGAATTCTTTGAACCTTGTGGCTTTGCCTAGTGCAATGTCTGTAATGGCTAGTTAGTAAAGGCTAATGGGGGTCGATGCATTTTCTTTAGAAGCAGTTGAATATCGTTGCATAATCTAATTGATGGTTTAGGTTTAGCTTAATATAAACTGATTAATATGTTATTTTCTTGTACAGCAGAGAACTATTAAGAGGAATACACATATCCTTAAAATTAGGGCACAGACTGTGGCTGCACCAGTGGTAACACAGGAAACCCCAGAGAGTAAAAAGACGGCAAGAAAGGGTAATGTTATTATAACAGGTGCATCCTCTGGTTTAGGGCTTGCTACTGCCAAAGCTCTCGGAGAGACTGGGAAATGGCATATTATTATGGCTTGTAGAGATTTCCTCAAGGCAGAGAGGGCTGCTAAATCTGTTGGGATTCCTAAAGAGAATTACAGTGTTATTCACTTGGATTTGTCTTCTTTAGAAAGTGTAAGACAGTTTGTTGATAGCTTTAGGCGGTCTGGAAGGCCACTAGATGTGTTGGTTTGTAATGCTGCAGTTTATTTGCCCACTGCCAAGGAACCAAGGTTCACAGCTGAGGGATATGAGTTGAGTGTGGGCACAAACCATCTGGGTCACTTTCTGTTATCCCGATTGCTGTTAGAGGACATGAAAAAGTCTGATTTCAGCTCAAAGAGGTTCATAATTGTAGGATCAATTACAGGTACTTCTTAATCTCTTCCTTTATAATTGCAACTAACCCTTTCTTTTTAATATTTTGGTACCAAATTTTTGTACGACTTATGGTTCATTTTAAGCCCCTGTAAAGGATTGTTTATCCTTAGAAATTTAGAAAGTAATAGCATGGCTTGTGATGACCCATAATACAGAAAGCACCTATAAGATCAGGAAAACCTTCTTCTGACAGTTGCAGAATCTCTAAAACTATTTTGGGTTTTTAAATTAATGCAAATATGTAGCTTCTATACATGAGTTGACCCTTAAATGGATTCTCAAGAAGTGTGGAAATAGCCCAAAACAAATCCAATATACAAGTGTGACATTTTGTAGACAATCTATTTCATACAATTTGGAACTAGCTTAATTAATGTGAAAATTGAAACTGGAATGCCCTTTTCTCTGGGTTAGGCAGGGGAGTGCAGAACTTTGTAACTTATAATCTGTATGCTAACAGGTAATACAAATACTCTTGCGGGAAATGTTCCACCAAAGGCTAATCTTGGTGATCTTAGAGGGCTTACTGGTGGTTTGAATGGAGTCAATACCTCACCCATGATTGATGGGGGTGAGTTTGATGGAGCGAAAGCATATAAAGACAGTAAAGTCTGTAACATGTTAACTATGCAGGAATTTCACAGACGCTATCATGAAGACACTGGCATCACATTTGCATCATTATATCCAGGATGCATTGCTACTACAGGATTGTTCCGTGAGCATATTCCTCTGTTCAGGATTCTTTTCCCACCCTTTCAGAAATATATAACTAAAGGATTTGTTTCAGAGGAGGAATCAGGACAAAGACTTGCACAGGTATGCATTTATCCTGCTCATAACAAGTAGAATTTGATAGATTTCACCTGGTTTGCCTCGTTGTTTTTGAGATTTGGATCCCCATTGTATGTAATGCAGGTGGTTGGTGATCCAAGTTTGACCAAATCAGGTGTATATTGGAGCTGGAACAAAGACAAAGCTTCATTTGAGAATCAGTTATCTAAAGAAGCCAGTGATTCTGAGAAAGCTAGAAAATTATGGGAAGTTAGCGAGAAGCTTGTAGGACTTGCTTGATGTTCACTTATGTTCAAGATGGTAGGTGCATTTTTGGCTTATTTTGCCAAATGTTTGTGTGTGTCTTTAAGATGGAAGAGTTAGTTTGAGCTTACAAAAATGAGGAGATAGTGACAAATAGTTCTGGAGCTTTGTCATGCACTACTTTCAACAATTATATGAAGAGCCATTGCTTCAAATTATCTGAAAGGTTAAGTTGGTCATAGTCATACCTTCTTAATGAGAAACTATTTTGTTTGATGTATATGTGTATTTCTCTAGCAAAATTAGATTCTACAAATCTTTTTTGTGCTTTCTTCCATCTTATCCTATTTTTCCCAAGGCATGGTGTTCTCCAACATAAAGCACAGTTTGCATGAAGATTTGAACTTAGATTACATGGTTATGGGAATATGATTCCTCTTGGATATGATTTTATCTTAGATAACTGCATTGTTGAGACTGCTTTTTCTAAGATAATAGTAGGAGAGGAGGAAGCATTCTTTAACAGAAAAAGACCACATATTATACTAAAATGTGGTCTGCAATACAAATTAAGAATATATCATAATATACTAGATGACAAAGAAATCTTCCCAGGTAAGATTTGCTTCGTAATCATTGATATTGGCACATTTATCTCAATATTTGGACACAAATTTATATTTAAGTTTTGGCATTACCTTCCTTTGTTTTACTTTGGTCAAACTTTTGCTTGGATTTCTTTTATTTTAATTACACATTTCAGTGAGTGAATCAATCTTTAGCAGCTGCAATTTTTTTTTTCTTTTTCTTACTTTGAAATTGATCATACACATTTTAGGAATACATCATATACCATTCATGATGGGAAAAAGAGATATGCTTCATATGTCTTGCTTCCTTTACAACTCTCTTAAACCCCAAATATCGGCAACTAGTTTAAATAGTGCAGTAATTTTCTTCTCATTATAATTGTGGAGACGCACATCTCAAATGCAACATATGTTTGTGTTTGTAACGGCTTAGCTTGTCATATTGTTTGCACCAACTTTATATATATGTGTGAATACGTATCTATTATATTATTTTAAAAAGATATATTACACTAATTCACCCAAAACTTAGGTAGTATGGGATTAAACCCTAACATGTCTAGGAATAGGAGAAGTCTTAAAGCAAAAACAAAAACATACAAATGCAACCAAACGAAAAAGTTGCAAGAGCTATAGAACTGGTGGGAGGAGATGGCTGGTCACAATCAAATGGTTTCACCCAACCATACAAGAGATCTTGCTATCAAGAATTAGGTCTCACATGATAATGACTTCATTTTGTTCAAGTTAAGGAGCAACTCTTGCAAGAAAGATAGCCAAATTCAATTGAGGAACCTTGCTGTTGTTAAGCCAACTAGAGGCTCGCCTATCATGGGTTTGAGAAGTGACAATGTGAGCACGTCTACTGGGGCCATCCACATCCTCAATGGTGAGGACCATGAGAACTATATGAATTGTGTTTGGTATGACCACTTTGGTTGTAGTCACATTTGCACTCTTTGGGAGGGGAAGGGTACTTACTAGAAGAGGAAGGTGGCACATGAGTAATAATTCAATGTGCATTAGCCCAATGCTATGCAAGAGTTCAAATGGGCAACTTTATTAGCTTGCATTTGAATTTGGAAAAGAACATTAGAAAAAATCATTAATTTAGTATAAGCCAATAAATGTTTATATGATAAATAGTTCAAAGTTCTTGATTAGGGTAAAATGGGATTTTGAAAGAGCCCAAACCCTTGTATAAGAAGGAAGATAAGACAATAAAACTCAACAAAACAACAAGGGGCAACCACTAGAGACTAGTAGTAAAACAACCACACAACAACTAAAAATAGCTAACAAAGGGCAAAACAATTGCCAACAAGCAAACAACCCAAATTTTGGGTCGTTTGAAGCTAAATTGTTCCAAAGGTTTTTTATTAACCATAATCATCTTTTACTTAAAGCTAAGGTCCTTTTGCACAAGTCTCATTTTTTTGGAAGAATCAAGAAGATCCAGAGGTCTACATGTCGTCTAGACTCCCATCCCTAAAGCCCCACCATGAACCTCTATCAAAGGGGCTTCCATCTTAACATTACAGAGTTTAGGAGCATGCCTTGTACATGCCATCTGCATAACCTCAATGGTGGTGTTACAATCCTTATCATCATATGGCACTTGATCCTTTTTTCGCCAAATGGGATAGTGTTTCTTGTTTGGACAATTAGCATGGATATGGCACACTTAGGAGCAACAATGGCAAACAATGGAAGAGTTTTAAAATTCGATCTACAACAACCAATTTTCTAGCTTGGATGATAAGGTAATTTGTGAAGGGAGCACCTTGCCATCCTCCACAAGAGTACAAAATCTTGCAAACAATAGATGTTTCTTGAATTTTGTGACCACATCCACTGCAATGTATAGCCCAAAAGTATTGGCAATGTCGACAAATATCTTTTCATCCTAGTATTCCAATGGTAGCCTCGACAATCTAACCTAGATCAAAAACTTGTTGATACTATCTATCATTGGATTAAAATTTGGAGACCAATTTTTATGATAAAGATCATTCTACCCAAGAAACCAAGGGCCTTCTGAGAGGATCCTAGAGCTATCATTAGGGTTCAAAAAAGCAAACAAGAAAAAGTTCAAAGTTGTTTAATATTTTAGGCTACATTTTTTGCACACCAAAATTTAAGTATTTCTAACTAAAAATTAGTTTGAATAAAAATATGTTTCAATTGGACTTATTTTAGCTAAAATAAGTTTAGGCCACAATTTTTTCAATTGGAATTGTTCAATAAATACATTTGTAGCACCATTTTGATGTTGATTTACACAAAAATAAAAATATTTGAAAAACTAAATGTTTCTACCACTTCTACTCACACAAATAATATTTAAAAAAAATCAAAATATCTTTTTGTATATCTATAAGTGTAGTCCTAAAAATATATATATTTAATATTTTTATTATTGTTTATATATATATATATAGATCGTCAACATCTAAATATAAGATTGTTTTTAAGAAGAATACTAAATTTTATGTTTAAAAATTGAAAAAAAAATGATCCTCTAGAGGAAAGACTCCATGTAGAGACATACTATATATATAAGATCAATTAATGTTCTAAAGTCAAGTGATTAACATGAGAATAAAAAATGAAAAAAAATATTATTATAAAAAATGGAGGTTTTTTTAACCTCTATTTCTAATATTTTATTAGCAATTAAATTATAATTTCAATTTTTTTAAAATTAAATCTAAACAATTTTTTAATTAAAAAATATAGTATAAACTACAATAAAAATTTGACATTATTAATTTACATCATCCCAAAATCCAAAACATATATCACTTTTAAATGATTCAAATAAAAAAAAATGATTATTGTTGATTATTTTTTTTATATAGAGACACAATTTTGAACCTTCACAAGTCGAGATAAGGTCCTAAAAACAAATTTGAGTTTATATCCTTCTAAATACTAAATAGAATCTCCATTTTAAAAGCATGCCAAATTTGAGTGAGTCTAGGCGACGTCCATGGCCAATCACCTAGAAGAACCATTTGCTAAGAACATACTTCAATCAATTCTAAAAGGCCTAATTTTTTTTTGTATCCAAGTCCAAAAAGCTTGAGCCCATGGGCTAAACTAAATGAGGTGCTTGGTGTTTCCAAATGACCACAACAAAGACAATAGAGATTATAAACACTCAAATGGATCAATTGAGATCCCATGGGGAGACCTTGATAAGGAATACACTAAACAAAATGCGTAAGCTTGTGCTCCAAAATGACTAACCAAACTGTATGAAATCTTTATCATCATAAAGTGATCACAGTTTGAAAGTCCCATCTATCATAGAGCTTTTGAATCATATGCAAATGTGGAGAAGGCCATGAATAACCTTTATAAGGCTTATTGTTATGGAAAGGAACATCTACATAGCATTTCCAATCATTCCACTAGGGCTTGGTGCATCTAAACCCAATCTTGTGAAGCATTTCAAGAAAGACCAACTCAATAATAGTTTGATAATATTCAAAATCATATTTGGAAAGCCTAAATTTAAAATTGGCTTTAGGCCATGATAACTATTTTCTAGTGGTTTTGGAAATAAGTCTAAAATGAACCGAATCCCACCATGAAAAAAATTGAGAGCACGAATCTATGGGACTTTGGCTAAAGGTCAATCTTGGCAAGTGATCATAGGAGAATACTAAAGAGAGTGTTAGTTGATAGAAACCTCAATTTTAAAGTCATTCCTATTTCAAAGTAGCCACAATTTAATAGCTTCCCAATATTTTCAAATGCTTTTGGCAACAAAAGTGCCTTGGATTTGCATAGTCACCTTCATAATAAGAAACAAGTGAAATGCTAGGCCTTTCTAAGCCTATTTTCTATGATGAACCCTAGAAGAGATACAATGTTGCAACAAGATTTTCCAAGCTTCATTCTCTTCAAGAGCTCTAATAATTTATGACACATAGGGCCAAACCTTGGTGAGGGGTAATGTTGAACCCAAGACCTCCAACGTCAAAGGGAAATGAACATAATTCTAAAGAAACATTGTGGAAGCCCTTTCCTTGTTTAGAAAAAATCCCATACAAAATTTCCTTAATAACTTTTCAAGTTTCTAGAAGGAGGCCTTAGAAGGAGACTAACAAGAAGAGTAATAAACTTGTATGGCAACAAGCACCTTCAAAAAAATTGAAATGGAAACTCATATTGTCCCTCTCCCAACATCTATCCCGATTGTGAGGATATCTTGGCACAAGAGGATGCAATCATTGATAATCATGAGACTCATGTTTACCACTCTCCCAATATCTCCCCTACTTGTGAGGATATCTTGGCACAAGAAGATGCAACCATTGATACCCCATTAATAAAAGATTATCAATAAATAGTCAAATTAGTTGAAATTGTGAACCCAAAACTAATTATATACTCTCCTCATGTGCCTCACTGTCATGTTGTGTCTTCCCTCATTATTGGGTCTCTGTCAAACCAACCTAAACCTCCTGGCCATATCCTAAACTTTACAAAACAACTCACTCAAAGTAATCATGTGCACCAAGATGTGTTGCAACAATCAAGTTATCATGCAGTTTCTCACACATAGAACACTCAAAGTAATAAACAACCAAAGAAAATGCCAACCTTTGTTCCATTTCCCCAACCATATCTTCCCCTCACACCTCGTCTTCCTCAACATAGTGACATAGAGGAATACGATATAGATAAATCCTATTGAATTAAATGATTTCCATTCAACATTCAAGATTTTGGGATTAAATTAAATAAATAAAGATTTATTTAATATTAGAGAGAAAAAGTTAAGGAATAATTAAATAATTAAAGCGATTATTTAATTATAGTTGAAAGTTTCGTAGAAATTAATTAAATAATAGTTTATTTAATTTTAGAAAGAAGATAGATTAAATTAGCGACGTAATTAAATAAATAATATTTATTTAATTAATCAAGAAAGAATAAAGGTAAGAATGATTTAATTAAATAATTAAAGTTATTTAATTAATAGAGGACATATGACTTTAGAAAATAATTAAATAATTAACATTATTTAATTATGAAAAATGAAGAAAGAATTATGAAGAAGTTAAGGGTCGCAGGCCGAGGACAATTTTTAGTGTCTAAATTTTGCCCCTCTTTGATACAATGCAGTTTATCATGTTGTGTCAAAGAAAATTTGTCAAAACATGCCCCAGTGATAGCAGGATAGGGTTATGCCCCCTCAAGAGGAGATGTGGGTTCAAAGAACACGAGTGTGCTCTCGAAATCGATTAGAGGACTAGAAAATAGGGGAAAATAGATAAAGATGCAGAAAAGAAATGTTAGAGCAAAAAAAATGAATAGTAGCATAGAAGACATGGATGCTAGTATTAGAATGACTTCAATATTTTTCCAAATCATAATAGGCCTTGCATTAATCATCATTGGGCGTTAAATGATATAAATGGATAACAAAAACCATGATATGAGATAGACCAAGGTGTGCAAGGTCATCCACCAGCTAAAAACAGACAGTCACAAACAAGGAATGTCCTAACTCATACTAAGGGAAAAATTGCCCCAGTCTTTTTGTTAAGACAAACCGCATACAACAATCAAATAAAAGACGAGTCATGACACATCATCGCTCCTTTAAATCCTTCGTGAGACATCCTCGAGGAAGCTAGTAATCTGACTTGAAGACAAAACCAAAAGACAATCGACAAACACTAGTCAAAGAAAAAGAGTCCAAAGACATCCTTGCTTCTCTAAATCCTTCATGGGACATCCTCGAGGAAGCTAGTAACTGGACTCAAAGACAAAGCCAAATGAAAAGATAAGACAAAACAAGTCACAATGTCAACAACCAGTAAGAATATTTTCCAAAATTTGATCTGTTTGTTGTTTAATTGTCTAGGAGATTGATAAGATGATGTTTGATAAAAGCCTAATTTGGGGAATGACACATATCGTATAAGATGTCAAGTCTAGTTTCAATCATGTGACCACCTGTATAAGGCCATGATGAAGCTTGACCAAATGACAATGTTTTCAGGAAGGACACATCCTGTATAAGACATAGGTTGATTGTTTTGGTTATTTGAGTGTTTTGTCAATTTGTTTGGTTTGACTTGATGACCTTGTTGACTTGTTTGTCTTGTTGATGCATGACTTGTCTTGATGTTTTGACAATTGTTTGTGTTTGATGACAATGTTCGACTTATTTTGATTGAAATGATGAACCCTAAAGGACTGACCTAGTGCGGCCTCAGGGGCTCATCGATTGATGGCCTTGCCTACGTTATACATGCAGAGACCTCGTAGTTCGACATGATTGTTGACTTTCTTTTACTAATAAAAGACTGAGTCATGATTTCATTGTTTATTTTTCAAACCTAAAGGACTGACCTAATGCCTTGGGGGCACATCGATAGATGGCCTTGCCTATGTCCAGTTGCAAAGGCAATGTAGTTTGACAATGACAAAGACTGACTGACATGACTGACTCTGACTCTGTTTTTGGGTTTTTGAAAAGTATTTGGATGTTTTTTAGGGTTTTTGACATGTTTTTGATTTTTGTCTTTTTGAAGTTTTATGATGTTTTTTGATTTTTTTCATGACATTTTATGATTTTTAAAGATTTTTTTTTGATGGTTTTACATCCTCAGAACAATTACTATAAGAACCAAATGACGTAAGTCAAGTTCTTGCCCCTAGTCGGGTATATGGCCAATTTATTATGAATAGGATGGAATGGGGATGCAAAGTGTGCCTGATGTCAATCGTTCCAAGTTATGGAAAGAACAACCATTTATTATGGGTGATATGAAAAGGATAAATGGTAAGGTGCGTGGATAGGAAAGGTAGGTGATATGATAGGGAAGTCAGATTGGAATGATGGTAGACAAAGGAGTAGAGTCGACTACACATGGCACCTATTTTCCAGGTTTTCACCATGGTACTCATCCAAAGCACCACCAAAGTGGTTTTCACTATTTGACGAATTATTTCTCTTTACTATCTTCTTGATTTTTTAATTTTTTTGATGTTACCAAGATGCCTATTTGCCGGGTTTTCATCTAGATAACAATTTTTTTTTTGATTTTTCCATTTTTTGTATTTTTCATGATTAAGACAAGGCTCTTAGAAGCTATGTGTAGAATTGATAAACACCAAATCCATAGACTACCTTGATGATTCCCTGATCTTGTGTGGATGACCATGTTGGATGAAAGGACCCGATCGGGATGAGGAGTATGAGTGGTAAATATGAAGGGCGATAGATGTCGTGGATGAATGAGGCTATGGTATGATCCCTAATGTGCACACTACGTGGGCCACCAGGCTTCAGATGAAAAGGAATTTGGGCTATCAATGAGCCAGAGTACGTTAAGGGGTCGTCGTCAAAGACACATTGAAAGACATCGCCAATGAAGGTGGGATGATATGACGGATATGCAAACATGGATGAGTGGAATGGAATATATGGTATGAGTGAGAGTGACATGGATAGAGACCTTAGATCAACAAGCTCTTTACTTGACCGTTGTCCTTGATAGATGCCCCCAGTGATTTTTGATGGAGAGGCATACTTGGAGATCGACTTTTGCTTGCTTTCACTTTTGAATTTTATTTTTGATTTGTCTGACAACTTTTGATTTTGGCTAGGGAACTTGTCTTGACATTCTTGCTCATTCCTAAATTGTATTTCTGATTGGTCCAATAGCTTTTTATGGTGGGTAGAGGATTTTTCTTGATCTTCTTTTATTTTCATTGTCTCTTGATTTTTGATCTCCTTTTAAAGATAGGTCATTCATTGGAGTTTTGTCTTTATTATTTTCTTGAGTTGTGACTTGTTGAGCCATGTATTGGATGTGGATGGATGTGAGTGAGATGGATGAAATAGGCAAAGTGATAGGAATGTCTAGTGGACAAACGAGAGTGGTGATGTCATCAATAGAATCTTTGGGACTATCCTTTTCTGTACTGCTAACGTTAAAGGAAGATTGCACATCCTTAACGACTTCGCAAGGTGATTTGGTAGAGGAGACAATAGGAGATACATATCCTAGCCCGGGGTAGGTGGGATAGAAGGATGATGATTGGATATCGTCATCGGGGTCATGATTAAAGAGTGGATTATCATATATATCTTGGTCAAACATGGGGTTGTCATGGACATGAAAATTTTGTGCAGAAGTGGATATGGCGAAGGCGGATGTCATATCAGGATCTCAAGAGGTGTTGATCCAAGCACGGTCATCTATTTGAGTATCTTTTGAAACTGTCTTGACATCATTGTTGGAAATTGAAGTCTTCACAACATCATTAGCATTGTCATTTGTCTCCAACTTATCCATACGATATTCTCCACATCCTATATCACAAACTTGGACCTTGAGGTTTGATGGTATAGTAGATGGAGTGGATGCTTTAGTTAATGAAGATGGATCAATGTAATGTGATGAAATGGAAAAAAAGGTCTCATTATTGATAGGAACTTGTCGTTAGGGTATCCCACATAGGTTTGTGCAATACTGGAAAGGATTAGGATCACCATCTATCGTGATCTCGGTGCCATTGTATGGGAATTTAAGGCATTGATGGTAAGTGGAAGGGACAACCGTCATAGCATGTATCTGTGGTCTTCCCAGTAAAAGGTTATATGGGAGGACAAGATCCAAGACTTGGAAGGTGGTATCCATAACCACAGGACCAATTCTGATCGGAAGCATTACAACCCCTTTAGATGACCATTCTTCATCATCATATGCCTTAATGACAATGCTCTTAGTAGTGTCCACAAATGCCTCTGAGAAGCCTAATGTTGCTGTGTGGCGACTGATCATGCTATATTGTACATCCTGACATGTATCCTTGCCGGGGTCCGGGGTTGGGCAGTGCTCGGGGCGGGAGTTTGGGGGCGGTAGCCCCCGAGAAAAATTTTCCTCCTACTTTTTCGTGTTGTCCTCGAAAAAGGGAAAAATCAACAAAAAAAGAAAAAACCTGATTTTGTAGAACCCTAATCTGGAAGCTTCTAAGCTTGTTAAAAAGGGGTTTGGATGGGGGTTACAGTATGATGAAAAACACAATTATTTGCAAGATTGTAATAGGTTTTTGCACTGGATAATAAAATCATTGGATGGTGTGGTTTGGTGGATGTAGCCTAGATTGGGTGAACCACGTTAAATTCTCTGTGTTATAATTTATTCTATGTGTGTTTTAGTTTCTCTATTTATTAATTAAATCTGCATTTAATTGTTAGATATCTTCTTTTCTAACCCTAACACCTAATTCCTTAACCAGTTTGAAGGTGCAAATATTCAACCCCGCTCCTCTATCTACCAAGACTCGTCTAACTTTTGTTTTATGGACAAGAACTTCGAGGTGTAAAGGGTCATTGTGGTATGTCTTCTTGATTGAGTAATCTTGTTCAAAGAAGGTAGCATGATGAGAGTTGGTTAGGTAGCCTACCATCTCTTGGAAACGGTTGACATCAAGATTGGTGGGGATGGTCATGCTTTACAAAGATTTGTCTAAAATAGCTTGATGATTGGGTGATATATGCAGCAATTTCAAGATAGAAATTTGCGTTGGGGTCTTCCCCAACTGGTCAAGTAAATTGTACCGAGTCTTGGAGGACTGTGGTTGTTGATGTGGCAGAGGGCCTTGGATGGACACCTTAGTTCAATGAGTGTTGACAAAACATTCAATAGTTTTCTTTATGGTAATAGTGTTGATATGTCCATCGGCGACTTGAATGTGATTTATGATGGTGTCGTGGTTATAGTCATATTTGACACTAGCATAGTTGGCCAGATTATTATTGGTCTTATTTCCCGAACTGGAGGCTTTTCCTTTTCCATGGTCAAGTAATGGATCGGTAAAGACCTTGTGATTGCTGTTTGAGGATGGTTGTTTCTATCCATTAACTTCAATAGTTCTATTTTCCATAAGATCTTGTATAATGTTCTTCAATTGTCTATATTGTGGTAGACGATGTCCCTTAGTTCGGTGGAAATCGCAAAAAGAATTGTCATCCCACCAAGAGGATTTAAATTGTCTAGGATCATATTGTTTTGGCTCAGGAAGTTGTATGAGGTTGTGTTGTATCAATTGTTTAAAGACTAATTCAATTGGTTCCCCTAGGGGAGTGAATTCATGTTTTGGGAACTTCCTTTGTGGTTGTGGTTGTTGCGTGTTTTGGACAACATTTGTAATTTGGTCAACATTGTTGTGTGTGTTGTTAGAGGTGTTGTTTCCTCTAAATGTAGTGAATGGTCCTACGTGTAGGGTTTTGGTATCAACAATGCCATCATTGGTTACGTTCTTGTTTCGGGACCAATATTTATTCTTGTCATTAGGGGCACTTTGAACATTTGGATTTCTATTTGACATCTTGATTTCACCTTTGTCAATGAGAGCCTTTTCAAGTATGATACCCTTTTCTACTAGTTCCACAAAAGAAGTGCAATAGTGTACTCTTAGGCCACTTCTCAATTTTGAATTAAGGTTTTCTAGGAATATGGCGACCTTTTTCTTTTTGGGTATTTCAATAGGGCATCGACTAGTTAGACTCCTCCATCTCTAGAAGAAGGTGATAAAGTTCTCTCCTTAATCTTGTGTGGTGTGACAAAAGGTTGCTATTGTGATTTCATTATCAATGTTAAAGGTGAAATGTTCAATAAATTTTTCAACAAGTTCACCCCATGACCTTATGCCATATGGAAGTTGAGAAAACCATTCAAGTGCTATTCCAACAAGGCTTCGCGGAAAAAGTCTCATGAGATATGTGGGGTCATATGCAACGTCTATGCACATTGTGGAAAATTCCCTTTTATTTTCAATAGGATTACACTTCCCATTATACTTAGGAAAGTTTGGTATATCATATCCATGTGGGAAGGGTGTCATGTATAAAGCTTTGTCAAAGGGAAATGGACATAAGTCTTTTGTTGAAAAAGTATTTTTTCTAGACATGGTCATATTGTCCATTTGTTGTTGAAGGGCTTGAATTTGTGTTTGCAGAACATCCACTTGTGTCAATGATGTGTTGGTTGTATTTTTGGGGTCTATGTAAGTGTTTTGAAACCCAACATTATGTGATGGATTTTGGTTCAGTGTATGAATGAAGGATGGATTTTATTTTGGAATGTGAGAGAATAAGTTTTGGTTTGATGTTGGTTGATTGGGAACGTGAATGTTTTGCAAAGGATTGGGCTAGTTCCCAAATTGTATGAGAGGTATGTGTCCTGTTTGTGAAACCCCTATTTGTGGAATGGCACTAGTGGCGTTCATGTTTGGTATAGAATTTGTTGTGTTTATGCTAACTTTAGGCCTTTTGCTTCCAATATTGGTGCCGAAGGGATTTGACGATGATGCCCCTATGGTAAAATTAAGGCCTTGCATCATGCTCGATGTACCAAATGGTGATGTATGTATTGTTGTGGCACTTTGGGTAGGTACTCCAAATGGTATGGCTGCAGTTACTTGAGGGATAGAGCCACTAGAAGTTATCATGTTTTTCCCTTGGGTAGATGAAGTTTGCAATGTATGAATGTCAAATCTAGGAGGTAATGTGGCACCTTCTACTAAAAAAATTGTTAAATATCATTGGGGATCTTGTGCATAGTATTCATCGACAAAAGAGACAAATTCTGGATCTTGGATAACAATGTCTAAGTCTTCAACTACAACGTGTCCTTGTTGGTCTCTAGTGACAAATTTTTCCAATAAGGTTTTGTGTGGTCTTGATGTCCCTTATGGGGGGTTTGAAAATAGATTGATAAAGTCTTGTGGGTTAGCCATATTTTCTCTTTGTTTCCTTTTTGACCTTGTTTCAACCATGTAAGGTATGCTCAAAATGTAGATGATACATAACTATGTCTATGAATGATATGATTTTAATCTATGTTTTTGGAATTTTTTTTGTAGATATAAGGAATGAATGCTAATGTAACTATTTTTTTGGTCTTTTTTTTTTGGAAAATAAGGAATGTTAAATGTAATGTGCTAATTAATGCCTAAAATGATGGTGTCCTAAAATGACTGTCTAAGTATGCAAAAGTGTAGGAAATATTTTAAAAGTAATCAAATTTGGGAGATTTGAGAAGAGGTTACTAACCATCCAAAGTTTAGCCAATGCTTCAATTTATTTTGTCAAAGGACCTTTTGTAAGACCAAGACCAAGAGACAAAGTGAGTTCCCAAATTGGACTGAAAAGCTGGAAAAGACTCACTAAGATGACAAAAGACAACAAGTGTGACAAGTGATTTGGTCCAATGATAATTTTCCTTGAAGGAAAGGTTTATCCAAAGTATGGAAAGTTGGCCTATTTTAAAATCTGCAAAGGTGATTGTCCTAAAAGTTTGATCGATCTGAAGATAATGAGGACTCCTAAAATGTAACTAAGGTTTTCAATTGGTATGCCTATTGCTATGGCTAAATGATACTAAAAGGTGCAATGGTGAAAAGTGTGAGGAAATATTTCTGGTTTCTATTTAGAGATCACTATTTTGACTATTTGACCTTAGATTGTGATAGTGGAATTTGTTTTTTTTCTGATTGTCAGGCAATTACGGTTCATATTTAACAGATGCATCATTTTACAATAGGTTGCAGTTTACGGTATCAAATGCGGTTTATAGTAGTAGATGCGGTTCTCAATAATAGATGTGGTTCTCAATAACAGATGTGGTTTACTGTAAATACGATCTATTTTTTTTTGTAATTTTTGGCAAAGTTTACAAGTTTGTTTCAGTCTGAATTGGATCAAAATTTGGAAAAACAAGACATTCAAAAAACACTTTGTTTTGGTTTGGTTTTGATGTGAAAATTTTTGAATTCAAAAAGACAAGTACGCTCCTATGGTTGGCCAGGACAATATTTGTTGAGTTCCCACTTGGATTTCTCCAATCGCGCTTATTCAGAGCAGATGACTTAGGATCTTGGTAGCACAAGCTCGCCCTTACAATGCACTCACTTCTTAGGCTTACCAAGATTCATATTCTCGCATGAACAAGGAATTTGTTATCTCTACTAAGAATTATGAATATGTGGGATGACTTCAGAGGTTTGACCTCCTACACCAGCAAATAGAAGGATTTTGACAATCTAAACAAATGGTTTTTAATTAGGACACCATTCAGGTGGCTATACACGAGGCAAGATTAGCCCCGATAAGGGGGTTTCCCAGCCTGCAGAGGTTACACTCTATAGGTTTTAACGTACCACGTAGGTACTGAGGGAATCACTTGTCTATATAACACATCCACACCTGTAATGCTAAGTTTTCCATTGGAATTCACATTTATATACGATCGAGAGTAGCTTGGCTTTAGATCCTTGCCGGTTTGATTCACCTTGGGGTGAGTACTTTATCCCACCAAGGAAAGCCCTCTAGAGTTAATAACAAATTCTCTTACATCTAGGATCACACAAGTGCACAAGGGGAGAGGATACTCTTTTTATTAAATCAATATCTAATCTAAACAAAAGTGTGCAAAAGCACCAAGCACAGTAAGCAATTGTTTATTTTAGGCACCAATGATCTAAGTTATACAAACAATCAGTTTCAAAATCCATTCTTCGACAAACGTCCTGCATCAAATTTCATTAGTAGTTTCAATTTTAGCCTTCGATAAACAAGAGTTGTAGCTTTAGATCTTGGCCAAATGAAGCTGTAAAATAAACTTTAAATTTCTATTGCCACACGTTGTCAACATATTATTAGTAACCAGAAAAATCCTAACCTATTGTATCAAAAATGCAAAAACAAACCCAAAGCCAGGTAGTTGCCTCATGTAATGACAGATGCGGTGCATGAGATGGATCAGATACATTGCAGAAATATCAATTGCAGTTGACGGGATGGTAGTTGTGGTGCAGTACGATGGATGCAGCTTGTGTTGTTGGTGGTTGTGGCAAAAAATATTGGCAGATGCGTCACTCTGTCTTAGCGATTACATCAAATCATACAGAAAACTTGCAAAACATAGAAAATCATATGAAATTTGCAAAAACTTTGTCCTTCACGTCGGGTTCCCCAGATGTAGACAGAGAAAATTCTAGGATTAGCAATACAAAGCATAAATCAAACTAAACCCAAGCTAATAATGAAGAACAATGAAAGATAAAACATGCATAAATGAAAGATCTCACCAAACACATGCAATTCCATGATTCACCTCCATTACCCTTCTCCATTTCACTGTAGTATAGTACTTTCCCTCTAATTTTAATTAAGTATGCAAATATGGCCTCATGACAATGATATTAGCAAAATATTGAAGATTTCTAAAGTTGCTTCCAAAACTTATCAGATTTCGGGAGGAGTAAAAATGGTAGAGATAAAGCCATTTTATATAAGATGTAATTTTTGAACGATAGGCTGAGATTGAGAGATAATTAATTGACGATCAAGATTAAAATATGTGACATGCAATAGGGTTAGGGTTAAATTAGTGTAAGTAATAGAGCTTGAATGGTGGAGATTAAATTAAAAAGTAATTTAATCAATGATGGAGATTGGCTGAGACACAAAGGGATAAGGATTTCATGTAGAAGATAAGATTGACATAGATAAAATTGTCTGATCTTGTCTAGATAACGAAGTGATCAACACAGAAAGACTATTTGTTAGAGAAAATCAGATATTATCTCACCAGATAATTGAATGATCAAATTTTATTTAGACTTAAGTGATAAATGACTAATTAGATAACAAAGAGATTATCTAATTATAGAGGAATATGATACAGATAAATCCAATTGAATTAAATGATTTCCATTCAACATTCAAGATTTTGGGATTAAATAAAATAAATAAAGATTTATTTAATATTAGAGAGAAAAAGTTAAGGAATAATTAAATAATTAAAGCGATTATTTAATTATAGTTGAAAGTGTCATAGAAATTAATTAAATAATAGTTTTTAATTTTAGAAAGAAGATAGATTAAATTAGCGACGTAATTAAATAAATAATGTTTATTTAATTAATAAAGGAAGAATAAAGGTAAAAATGATTTAATTATGAAGAAGTTAAGGGTTGCAGGCCTAGGACAATTTTTAGTGTCTACAAGACATACTCTTATTGACAACGAATTAGGTTTTACTATTTGTATCATTGAAATTTTACATAAACTTGGTGTGGAGAAGACTCATAAAACCTGATAATCTTTCTATTTGTGGCTTTGATAATGTTGGTGGGAAACCATTGGGAACAATAACATTACCTATTAAGGTAGGGTATGTGGTTTTACCTACTATGTCACCAAAATACTTTGCTTGATATGGGAATAATTGATGACAAATTGGACTTAATGAAGCCTTGATTTGGTGTTGTGAGGTGTCTACACATCCACACTAGGTCTTGGGCCCTTGCAAATTGAATAAAATACATTTATTGATGTCTTGCAAGAGTATTGTAAGGTGTTGTAACACATCTTCACACTTTTCTAGCACCATAATGATATAATTCACCTAAATAACCTTACCAAGACCTATTTCAAAGTGTTGTAAAGTCTTGTAACAAAATTTCACACTCTTCTAGGATTTTCATCAATATTTACACCTTTCTTATGCTTTAAATGACCCCTTTATACACTTACAGACCTTAATTAAGTGTGTTGTTGAAGAAGAACTCGATAAACAACATTTAATACATCTTAATATCTGACATCCACTCAAAATTTCCCAGGTGGACTAAGTCGCCACCATGGGCGACTTAGTCCCATGTGGCACAAAAATCAAAATTAATTCAAATTTCTTTTGGGTTTTTATTCTTTAAGACCTAAGGTTGGCCTGTGATGAGGTATTTTCACGAATTTAGGCATAATTGTGTATAAATAAGGCTTTTTCCCCTCATTTCTTTTAATCTCCTAACTCATCTTGAGTCACAACTCATTATCATTCATCACTCATCATGTTCTCAAGTCAAGCAAGCTAGGTTTTATCATTGCAAGTCATCAAGATAACTTCTTAAGACATTCAAGGGCAAATTCTTCATGTTTTGTTGCAAAAATTCAAGATCAAACATCATGGAAAGGTATTAAATCCATTGTTTCATGCTTCAGTACATTCTTTATTCATTTGGTTTAATTACCTAAAAGGGGTTTGACCAAGGCAAGCCCCCATGCCCTAACAATCAACATTTTCTCCTTCTCTCTTTGCGTGTTTGCAAATTTAGGCACTTTGAGGGTTTTAAGATCATTGAAGAAATCTCTTTTTTGAACTATCCAAAATATCAACAAAAAGTCACCTTCAGGCTCGAAAGTCAGAGTTTTGGAAGGAGACACCTGTGGGAAACTAGAGTGCAGACTTGGGGCTTCCGTTTTTAGTTCCAAATTTTTAGAAATTCAAAAGTGGACTAAGTCACCAGTAGTGGCGAATTAGTCCCACTGAACCTATTTTTTGGATGTTTTTATATGTTTGGATACCCATTTGGCCTAAACAAGCTCCTAACCAGTTTTTCCAGATCTAGGACTAAGTCGCCCAGATTGGCACAAGTGTCCTAGTCGACTTCTACAACAGTTTCGTTAGTATTCTAGACCTTCATGCCATCCTTTTTCAGCCTCCAGGTACACATATTATGTTTCATAGCTTTGTATCTAGTTTTGTTTGCATTTCTAGGCCATTTATCACATGTGTGCATATCACAACGTGTTTTCCAATAAGTTGCATTTCTTAGGTTTTAAATTAATAATCCATCTCTTTTATCAATTTATTGCATTTAGATCAATTCATTTAGGTATATTGCATCCCTCATTACATTAATCTTGAGTGTAGACATTAGCATTTTGGCCCATCTCTCTCCTTTTAGGTGAAAAACCCTAGAAATGTGAGAGAGCATTAGGGTGCCAAAATCATTGTTTACATTTTGGTGAACCTTACTTTTAAATACTTTTCATTTTTGATTTGGAGTCCTTCGTCATAGATCTATCTCACATTGACCTTGCATTAGGATTTGCATGAATTTGCTTGTTAGGTTTCAAGTTTTGCATTCATAAAAGTGCATTTAGGTTGCATTTTTGACATCTAAAATCAGTAAAATTTTCTATAAATTTTCATTTTCCTCTTAGGTCTAGGCATCATACCACATCTAAAACATCAAAATCCATTGAAATTTTTTGGAAATTTTGAAGAAAATCCTAATTGGGACTAATCCGCTAGTCTGGGCGACTTAGCCCCAGTCCATATTTTTAATTGTTTATTACAACATCAAAAACCTCATTTTTATGCTTCTTAAGCCTCCTCGTATCATATATTATAAGTCTGAAATTTTTTAGGATTATTTGTTTTATGCATTTTTCTCAAAAACGTCGATTTAGGGTAGTCATTTTTCAAATCACTTCAATTACAAACATCGCTAGATCTAAAAATTCTTACATTTATGAAATTTTGCATAACATGGCTAAAAGTACCTTTCACTTTTGCATATACAATGTTTCTATTCATACAACTTTGCATAAGTTTGATCAAATTACTTTTCATTCTTGCATATACATTGTTTGCATTCTTAAATCTTTGCATATATTGGATAAAAATGTTTTGGATCCTTGCATATACATTGTTTATATTGCTAAAACATTGCATGACATGGTTACAAGTGCTTTTCATTTTTGTTCACACAATGTTAGTACCTTTCATATTTAGACATGTTCAAAAATCTTTCGAATCCCCTCCCTATAAGAGTGTTTTTGTGAAAGAGAATACGATCTTGGACATTCCTGACAATCATATTTGTTCTTCTCCTAATATCTCTCCTATTGGAAAAGAAGATATTTTGGTAGAAGAATCAATTGATGAGAGTTTTGAGAATCCTAGTTGTTTCTCTCCTCTTACCTCTTTTAGTGGACACAACATTGCTAAACAAGACACCACAACCATCAATAATCATGACACTAACATTTCTTCTTCTCCTAGTATCTCTCATAGTTGTGAAGAAGATACTTTGTTGTTAGAAAACACAATTGATGATGGTCATGGGTGATCCCACAATAGTGGTTTACAATTTTTGGCCAAACTGAACACTGATATTTTTTTTTTAAACACAATCTCCACATTCGGGCACCTATGGCGATTAAACCGTAAGGAATTTGAAGATGATGCAAACTAGAGTCTTGTCATATTTTGTCTGTAGATTCTAAAATATTTTTCAATTTTTTGGAATCAGATTGCACTTCTTTTTCCATCTCCCACAAAATTGGTTTATTTCAAAAACAACATTTTTAAAAGTGACGACACCATATAATGCATAACTTTTTTTCCATGAAGGATAAAATTCCAATTTTTCAAATTTAGATTTCTAACTCCGATATCTAGTGCTTCCACTTGGTTAGATAGTTTTTTATTGAATATTTTTTCTTTAATCAAGTTTTGAAGTCAATCAAATGACAATTCAGACATAGCCGACCGTATAACACATAACTTTTCTGTATGTATCAAAATTCTTCTCTTTTTTTTTGTTGGATCAAGGGCTTCAATATCTGGTGCACTCATATTTTTAATTTTTTTTTTTATAATCTTCTATTTTTCCACTTGTGCAAAACAGAGAGTTTTGTTTTCGATGAAAAACCTATATTTAATAAAACTTAAAAAACAGATAGATAATAAAACCAAAACATACTAAAATTATATTCATTGGATAGCTCGTTCTGAAGGCTACTTGATTCCAAGTTTGGTTTCTAAATATTCCCCCATTTTCATCCTCAATCGGAGCTTGAGAGTGTAAAATTTTAGGTTTTTTGTGTGAACAAATTAAAAAATTAGGGAAAAAGGGGGTTCGCTAGAACCAGGGGGGTTCTAGCGAACCCCCAAGGGTTCGAGTGAACCAGGGTTCATTCGAACCCCCACTAATATGCATTTTCCCTTTATTTTTTGGGTGGGATATGTGGGCCCAATAGTTAATGGGTTCGCTCGAACCCTAGTTCGGTCGAACCCCTTTATGGTTCGGTCGAACATGTAGGTTCATGCGAACCCCTAAAACCAATTTTTTTGCCATGGGGTCATTTTTTCTCAATTTTCCTTCCTCCATCAAATTGTAAACCACTATTATGGCTTCACCCTCATGAAGATCTTAATTGGCCCCCTTTATCTAGCAAAACCCTTATTGAGAAAGAAAATTCCACCATTAATCATTCCCCTACTTGCGATGAAGTCCTTTTAGAAGAACCAACCTTTGAATGTGAAGAACATTTGGCTTGTTGTTCTCCTAAAAACTCTCCTCCTAGGGAGAATATTATGGTGCATGAAAATGAAAACAATAGAAATGTGTCTTCATTAGATAAAAAGGTGACTCTCGATTGCCCTTCATTAGAGATACATCAAACCAAGACAACTGAGGTTATGAATGTGCAAGTGTCCATTAGATCCTCCTCGATCAATGGACCTTATACATACCCTGTGGGACGTCCTAAGAACCCTCTAACTCTCTACCCACCTTCACACAAACAACAAACTCAACACCAACCTGAACTCATCCTTTACCCACCATCACCTAAACCTAATTTTACCCTTTACCCCCTAATCATGATATTGTCGCTCACACACACTACATTAGAAACAATCTGCCCCCACAACAACCAACCCCAACTTCCTTACCTTTGCCTAATTTGCCTCCTCCTCCTCAATTAAGGAAGTATGATCTCATTGAACAACTTAAGAACACTCTCGCAAAGATATCCCTATGGGATTTACTTGAAAATTCACCCACCTATCACATTGTGCTTCAAATGGCCTTACAAGAAGTTCCTATCCCTTCTAATGTGCGACCAAATGACATAGCAACTATAATTCAAGGATTGACTATTGACATCAAGTTTTCCACCAAAGTGAAATCCCCCCTTTGGAAGTGCACAAACAAAATGAAGCTTTTATAATCCAATCTCAATACAAAAAAATAGGGATAAAGTGAACCCTTGTTGACAATGGCTCCACTCTTAATGTGTGTAGTGTAAACCTCTTGGATAGGCTTCATGTGGATAGATCACAAATTCAACCTGATTCTTTATCTATTAAGGGATTTGACAATGAAGAAAAGAAACCGCTTGGTGTGATCACTTTACCTATTATAGTTGGAGTGGCTACGTTGCAAACACCAATCCATGTCATGCCTCATAATCTTTCATATAATCTTCTTTTAGGACGACCATGAATTCATGAGATGAATGCAGTGCCTTCAACTCTTCATCAAAAAATGAAATAAATTCACAACAACAAAGTGCACATCCTTGAAGCTGACCTTGATCCCAATAATTTTTTGAACATTGAGAAAAACAACACAAATCACTTAAACACATTAACACCAACTATGCAAGTAGAACCTATCCAACAACAAGACAAACAACAACATATTGAACAAGTCACAAAGCTATTAGATGATGATTGAGGTTCCTTGGAATTCACACCACCATTCATGGACAACCCTTTGAAAGCATCCACCTCAACTACTTTAGACCAAAACATAACCAATTACACACCAACCTTTGACGAACACAACAACGATCAACCACCCGATTCACAAGCAATGAAAAGTCTTTATGGAAAAGGTTATGAGCTTATGAAATAACTTGGATATAGTGGAAAAGGATGTGGCACTAATGAACAAGGTATCCCCAACCTTATAGATCATCTCACACAACAAACAACACATGGTCTTGGTTATTGTCCTTTGATAGAAATCGCCAAACCTTCACTTAACATCAATGCATCTTCACTTAATGTCAATGTCATCACACAAAACACTAATGAATGGAATTCGTTAGATTTTACACCCTTCTATAAAGGAGAGAAAAATATCACAATTTGAAGATTCTTGCATAGGTATGACAACTAATACTAAGCAAGATGTATGTTTGAAACAAACTACAGGACCACCTTCTCCCATTGATCAAGAAGGTATCTCGTCACAACTCCTCCAAGATCACTTGATCACCCTTCCTCCCATAACTCAAAATAAATTCTATTACAAGACTTCATTTTGTGCATACCATAGAGTTCATGGTCATCCCACTAGTGAATGTAAGGCTTTGAGTAGTAAAATCCAGCATTTTTCAAGAGTTTGGTGTTCTTCCTCATCCGGGGGCACCTAATTCCTCTAATTGATATCGATTTTCACTCTAAAATGCATTTCATTTCGGCTCACCCTTGTCCTGCACTAAGTGAGGGCAAGGGGTTCCACAACCTTGTCCTCATATGTCACTTGTCGTTGCCTCCTTTGGCTAGTCATTAACCTTTTTATGAACATATACAAGCAATCTTGGGATGTGGACGACATGCCTTAAGTTGGCTCGCATGTGACATATTCCCCTTTTTCATGACATAGCTTATAGGAAACATATGACTTGGCATAGGGCTTTCTGAGTAAGCTCTCATGTCCTCCTACTTTAAAGCAATTGCTAACAGTAATGGTGTTAGCAACCACTTTAAAGTGAGGGCATACACCGACACTCACATTTCATTGTTTAATTTCTTTCTTCTTGCGATGCGTCCTCTTCTTGGTGGTGTCATTGGGCTTGATTCCCTTCAAGAGCATGATATTTCTTTGACTTGTCCTCTCTTGGAAACATTAGGCATGATGTTCCCTAAGAAGAGACCTTGTACGAACTAAGCAAAATCCCTTTGAACATTCCTTACACTATTTTTCCATTTACAACAATTGTCATATGACCACCTTGCATAACACAACTTTTATGCCTGTGGTCCCATCCTGTTTTTCTATGAGTGTCAAGTATACCAAGTTTTTCTTACCTTATAGAGCTCAAAAATCATTTGTCTTTGTGGCACCTTATTAAAGTTATTAGAAGGTATAACTTTGGTATGGTTTGAGTGGGAAACCCATTCAGCGACACAACTTTTCCCATAGCCACCTATGTGTTTGTGAGTGCATACCAACTAGTGTATGTTTCTCACCTTTCAGGATATCTCACCCTATAGACAACCAAAAGTTCCATGGCCCTAGAGTGAGTATACTTTTGGGATTTCTCACCCGATGGACATCCATAAGTTTCGTTGCCCTAGAGTGAGTATACATCTCTTTTTCTGAAAAAACAATCCTAGATCTAATCTAGAAATGTGTTGGACAAATGGTCGAAGCTTGATCCACCCCATTTTCATTTCCTTCTCATTCTTTCCATTATATGATCATGAATCTTGTCTTTCTGCAAATCATTCACCTTGTGCATGTATTTTTGTGCTTGTGTTGGTTTGACTTAGGATCTTGGATCCTGGGGGCTTACACAACCTCCTTTGATCTTTGTCATTCTTGGTTATCCAAATTGGTACGATTGGAATCCTCTTGAATGGCTACTTTAGCGAGAGTTTGAAGCAAGTTCATCCTCTCACTAAAGTGGGGGCTTAATGTGTTGCCAAAAAGTGTATACTTTGCTTGATATGGGAATAATTGATGACAAATTGGACTTAATGAAGCCTTGATTTGGTGTTGTGAGGTGTCTACACATCCACACTAGGTCTCGGGCCCTTCAAAATTGAATAAAATACATTTATTGATGTCTTGCAAGAGTGTTGTAAGGTGTTGTAACACATCTTCACACTTTTCTAGGACCATAATGATATAATTCACATAAATAAACTTACCAAGAACTATTTCAAAGTGTTGTAAAGTATTGTAACAAACTTTCACACTTTCCTAGGCTTGTCATCAATATTTACACCTTTCTTATGCTTTAAATGGCCCTTTTATGCACTTATAGGCCTTAATTAAGTGTCTTGTTGAAGAACCCGATAAAAAAATATTTAATACATCTTAATCTTTGACATCCACTCAAAATTTCCCAGGTGGACTAAGTCACCACCTTGGGTGACTTACTCCCATGTGGCACAAAAATCAAAATTAATTCAAATTTCTTTTGGGTTTTTATTCTTTAAGACCTAAGGTTGGCCTGTGATGAGGTATTTTCACGAATTTAGGCATAATTGTGTATAAATAAGGGTTTTACCCCTCATTTTTTTTAACATCCTAACTCATCTTGAGTCACAACTCATTATTATTCATCACTCATCATGTTCTCAAGTCAAGCAAGCTAGTGTTTTATCATTACAAGTCATCAAGATAACTTCCTAAGACATTCAAGGGAAAATTCATCATGTTTTGTTGTAGAAATTCAAGATCAAACATCATGGAAAGGTATTAACTCCATTGCTTCATGCTTCATTACATTATTTCTTCATTTGGTTTAATTACCTAAAAGCCTGGGTTTGACCAAGGAAAACCCCCATTCCCTAATAATCAACATTTTCTCCTTCTCTCTTTGTGTGTTTGTAGATTTAGGCACTTTGAGGGTTTGAAGATCATTGAAGATTAGGTTGAAGACTCATTGAAGACATCTCTTTGTTGACCTAGCCAAAATATCAACAAAAAAGTCACCTTTAGGCCCGAAAATTAGAGTTTCAGAAGCGAACACCTGTGGGAAACTAGAGTGCAAACTTATGGCTTCTGTTTTCACTTTTGAATTTTTAGAAATTCAAAAGTGGACTAAGTCACCACTAGTGGTGAATTAGTCCCACTAAACCTATTTTTTGGATGTTTTTATAGATTTGGATACCCATTTGGCCGAAACGGGCTCCAGACCAATTTTTCTAGATCTAGGACTACGTCGCCCAAATTGGAACAAGTGTCCCAGTCGACTTCTACAACAATTTCATCAGTATTCCAAACCCTCATTCCATTATTTTTCAACCTCCAGGTACACACATTCTGTTTCATAGCATTCTATCGAGTTTTGTTTGCATTTCTAGGTCATTTATCACATGTTTGCATATCACAATGTGTTTTCTGACAAATTGCATTTCTTAGATTTTAAATTAATAATCCTTCTCTTTTATTAGTTTATTGCATTTAGATCATTACATTTAGGTATATTTCATCCCTCATTACATTAATCTTGAGTGTAGACATTAGCATTTTGGCCCATCTCTCTCCTTTTAGGTGAAAAACCCTAGAAATGTGAGAGCATTAGGGTGCCAAAATCATTGTTTACACCTACTCTTATCCATGTCATGTAAGATCCTCTTTCATATAATATTATTCTTGGTAGATTATGGATTCATGCCATGAAGGGAGTCACGTATACTCTTCACTGTGTGATAAAGTATGAATATAATACCAAAGTTTACACAGTTAAAGAAAATCCAAAAAGCTATTAGAAGTTGGAGCCAAACATAACATGTCCAATTCCCTTAGTACTTTAATTCCATCTTCAAAATTGGAACCATTTCCTCTTGATGATAATGACACTATGAATACACCCTTGGATAATGATTGGGGTTCGTTAGCTTTTACGTCTACTTTCTTTGGGGAGTATAAAATATTACCATAAAAGCCTATAGTGTTGGAGATTGTTTGAATACAATCTTGTTATTCCTCTTATCAAATTGAAAATAATGATCACAATATGACTTCCTCTTCAAATAAATGTTTTGGTGATGATTGTGGTTCATTAGATTTTACACCCTCTTTGTAGGTGAAGGTAAAATCTCACAATCTAAACTTAAGGAGTCTTGTGTTTCATTTGCTCAATCTTCTTCTACATCAACAATTCCAAAAACATCATCCCATGATGGTGATGGGGGATCTTTAGCTTTCATCCCTCATGTGTTGGTGATGTCTAACCTTAACATTTCAACACCTAAAAATGATTTGCATTCTCGCAAAAGAATCAATTATTCTTATAATTAGTTAAACAAGACTTCTTCTCCTCCATCTAAATTGGAAAAGTGTTATGAGATTGGATTTAAAATTCTTTCTAAAACTAGATATTTATATGAAAACAAAAAACAAGGAGTTAAGGAGCATGTGAAGTCTACACTGTACCTTGCTAAAAGAGATTTAGGTTTCCAACCTTCTCCTTCCTCTACATCACATACTCTACCATCTATTGTATTTATAACTTCTCTTGGTAAGTGAGCAAAATTTTCTTCATAAGAGAAAGTATTGTCTCCTACTCCTTATCCTTTATTGAAGCAAGAGAATATTTTGTTGAGGCTTCTAAAATACCACTTGATTACTATTCCTCTTCCAACACGTAATAAATTTTATAAAAATCACTCTTTTTGTGCATATCATTGAGTCCATGGTCATTCTACCAATGAATGCCAATCCTTGAGTGATAAGATACAACAGTTTCTTGATTGTGGTGCTATCACTCTTCCATGTGTTGATACATGTATTCATTCTAAATAATAAAAAAAATATTCTATTGGGGGGCAAGGATAACTAGTTTTTGGAGGTGTGTATTCTTTTCAAAGATACCCTCTTCCCCTTCTTCTCCTTAAATTATTAGCATAGCAAGTATGCCAAAATTTTAAGGGGGGGCATATCATGCTATCCATTTCATTGACATCTTTTGAGATTTGACTTATTGACATACCCCCTTTGTGGTGGTGTTATTTATAACACCGAGCTTGAGGCATGGTTATCAATTCTTCCCCTATAGTGTTGAGCATTGATTAATCCCCCATAAAATTAAACTTTTATGTGCTCCCTAAAGCCTGATTTGCATAGACCTAGAATAAGGGTAAGTGCCCAAAGTTGAGTCCATGAAATGTGGAAGTTTTTGCCTTAGCCAAAAAAATTGAAATCGACTTTGACAAAACTGGATCCCGTTCAGCTTTGGGATCCCGAGCCTAACACGAAATGGGATCTCGATTTTTAAAAGTCAGGATCTCGTTTCATGTTGGATCTCGAACCGATGGAAAAGGAACGAGATCCCGATTGACACAAAACGGGATCCCGATTACTAAGAAACAGGATCCTGATTTGTACAAATCGGGATCCTGATTACTACGAAACGAGATCCCAATTTGTACAAATCGGGATCCCGTTTTGTATTGCTATTTATTTAAAAAAAATAGAGTTTACTGCACACACAACAGACGGGACCCTGAGTACTGGCGACAAAGACCCCCACATTCACCTACAGGCACCCTCCTATATCCATTTTTTTTGCATTTTTTAATTTTTAATTGAAATTGTAAAGAAAATAAGTGAATTTATCATTTTTTTTTAATTTATTTCACGTTTTGAGTATTTTTTAACTGTTATAGTAGAAATGAATAATTATAAAAATAGACAAAAAAATGCAATGAAACATGAAGATTTTTTAATAAAAATGAAAAAATGAACCTTAAATTGTGTTTTACAAACAAAATTTAACTTTTGAAACCTAAATTGTTCGATTAAACAAAAATAAATAAATTTGAAAACCCTAATTGAAACAAAACAAAAAAATTGCATTTCAAAACCTAGAAATGAAATGAAAAAAAAAATTGCATTTAGAAACCCTAATCAAGCTTTTTGAAACCACAATTCAAATCAAAGCGAAAAAAATGAATTTGAAAACCCTAGTTTGAATTGAAATTAAAAAATTGCATTAAAAACCCTAATTGCTTAGAAATTGAAACCCTAAATTGAATTGGAACAATTTTTTGTTAAAACCCTAAATTGAAATCGAACAAATCATTTTGATTTTGAAAACTAGGTAATTTGAGCTCAAAAAAATTCATTTGCATTGCTTAAATGTTTTAAATTTTATTTTCTTTGTATGGAAAAAATGATATATATTAAACTTTAGTTTCAATATTAAATTATAATTAGATTAGAAAACAATATGTTAAAGAATAGTTAAAATTCATAAAGTTTATCTTGATGTTTGTTTGCAAATTTAGTTAGCAAATTCGTAAATCTAAGTGCGTACAATCGATTCCAATTGGCACTAACTTGCAAGTCTAAATTGTGCCAAGGGCCACCCAAACTTCACCCTAAGTTTGCTAAACCCTAGACCCTAAACTGCAAAATCTAAACCCTCAACACTAAAGCATTTGAATTTTGTCTTAGGACCTTAAAATGAAATTTGGTTGCCTTAAAAAACCCTCTATTGTCACCATTTAGTAGAGCTTTTTGTAAATTTTTCACTTATTTGAACACATAATATAAAACCTTTTGGTTTCTACAAGTTTATGAAGAGTGGATGATCACTCTCTAATTAGACACGATCATTAGGGTTCTAAATCATTGGAATAAAACTTTATTCTATTATATCCACAAGATAGGAGAGCATGAGTGACAGTGCTATGGGTAAAGTTTCTTTCATTGGACATACCTAAAATTATTTAGGTTCAATGTCAAGAATGGGTCTATTTGGTAGATTTATGAAAACTATTTTGAATATCTAGAATGCCATAGAAGTATAATAATAGCAATTCCAATTGGAAACACTTGGGTACATATATATCATATGAAATTTAAATCTTGTAAGGTGTCTAAATTTATATAGGAGAGTTGATAACACATGGAAAGAGGTTTGTATGGGAATATATGTATTAAGAAACACATACCACATGACCTCTATAGGATTTTTAAGATGTGATCCTAGATAATAATCCACCCATACTTAATCATAATGGATTCTTTAGCAATTAAGAGAGATTCAATAACTATAAAATTACCTAGATTTTGATACTATATAGATTTATGTGGAAGGATAGAAATGCATCAATAAGGAGACCAAGATGGAACCATTTAACACATACAAGGTACACCTATTACATGGGAAAGGGAGGAGGTACATGATGATAGGTTGGAGGAACTACATGCGATTATTAAATTTAGAGATAGGAGGATGATTCATATAAAAGAAATATAATTAAATATTTATATTATTTAATATATTATATTTAATATAATATATTAAATAATATAAATATTTAATATCATAAAATATAATATAAGATTACAATTAAGGATAGGTAATGTTACAATTTACTTGGGGTTTTAATGAGGATTAGGCTTAAGATTCAATTAGGTTTGTAGTAAATAGTTAGGTTACAATTAGGAATATATAATAAATATTAATATAATTATAATACAAATATAAATTAATTAAATTAATAAATATAATATAATATAATATAATATAGGAATACATTTAAGCTTAGGTAAAGGTTATAATTTAATTAAGTTTCAATTAGGTTTACAATTCAGTTAGGATATGGTTAGGGGTGGGGATCATTTAGCATTCTATTATGGTTAGAGTATGGGTTACATTTAAGATTATTGTTATTTTTGTGATATGTATAGATTGATTCATTTTTAACATGATAACTTTTTTTTATTAGAGGGGTAAACACTTTTGACCCAAAGCTAGATGGAACCAATGAGGCTATAGTATGACTAAATTTGGACCTTACTAGACATCTAGATCCCCTTAAGCCATCCTATCACCCTAAATCATAAATTGATTTCTTAAGGGGTCCCAATATGACAAATTTCTTAAGGGGATCAAAGAAGTTCTTAAAATTTGGTGAAGTTGCCCAAGGCAACCAAATTTAACAATAATAAGATCGTGCAAGATTATAATATGAATGAGATTTCATGATCTAGGTTGGTCAGTTGAAACAAGAGTAGATCTCAATCAACTATTCCACAAGAAAATGTTCTTCACTAACTTTCAAGTTCATTAAATATTCCAAGGGGCACCAAAACTTTACCCTAAGTTTTGTAAACCCTAAACCCTGAACTCTAAAATCTAAACCCTAAACACTAAACCATTCATTTTGTCCTACCCAACACCTTAAAGTGAAATTTGGTTGTCTTGGGAAAATCCACCATATTTCATTCCCTTATGCCATGAAATTTTTATCCTATTACCCTAAACCCTGAACTCTAAAGTCTAAACCCTAAACCCTAAAGCCATCATTTTTTCTTTAAAGGCTCTTAATGAAATTTTGTTGCCTTGGGAAACTTCACCAAATTTTATTCACTTGAGCCATACCATTTTCTCCTAGGACCTCACTAGATGTAAATCCCCTTAAGCCATCTTGTCACCCTAAATCGTAATTCGATTTCTTAAGGGGATCAAAGTTGCCATCATGATCTAGGTTGGTCAATTGAAACAAGAGTAGATCTCAATCAACTATTCCACAAGAAAATGTTCTTCACTAACTTGAAAGTTCATTAAATATTCCAAATTCTAAACCCTAAACCCTGAACTCTAAATTCTAAACCCTAAACACTAAACCATTCATTTTGTCCTACCTAGGATCTTAAAGTGAAATTTGGTTGCCTTAGGCAACTCCACCAAATTTCATTCCCTTATGCCATGTAATTTTTTCCTAGGATATTACTACATGTAGATCCCCTTAAGCCATCCTATTACCCTAGACCCTAAACTCTAAAGTCTAAACCCTAAACCCTAAAGCCATCATTTTTTCTTAGGCTCTTAATGAAATTTGGTTGCCTTAGGCAACTCCACCAAATTTCATTCCCTTATGCCATGTAATTTTTTCCTAGGATCTTACTACATGTAGATCCCCTTAATATACTATTACCCTAAACCCTAAACTCTAAAGTCTATACCTAAACCCTAAAGCCATCATTTTTCTTAGGCTCTTAATGAAATTTGGTTGCCTTAGGCAACTCCACCAAATTTCATTCCCTTATGCCATGTAATTTTTTCCTAGGATCTTACTACATGTAGATCCCCTTAAGCCATCCTATTACCCTAAACCCTAAAATCTAAATTCTAAACCCTAAACCCTAAATCCATCATTTTTTCTTTAAAGGCTCTTAATGAAATTTGGTTGCCTAGGGAAACTTCACCAAATTTTATTTACTTGAGCCATGTCATTTTCTCCTAGGACCTCACTAGACATAGATCCCCTTAAGCCATCATGTCACCCTAAATTGCAATTTGATTTCTTAGGGGGTTCCAATATGACATTTCTTAAGGGGATCAAAGAAGTTCTTAAAAATTGGTGATCAAAGTTGCCCAAGGCCCAACCAAATTTAACAATAATAAGATCCTGCAAGATTATACAATATCAATAGTTAATTGTATTTTCATTCAAGTAACATGTTCCTTAGACATATAAATGAGGCTTACATATAATTTTATCATTTGTATTCAATTATTTAAGGCCATTTACACTGAATGGTTTAAAGGTATTTCCTAAACATGTATCTTACATCTTTAAATTACAAATCTAATGCAGGTTCACTCATATCTTAAAGATTACATGGATCCATTCAATAATATTCACAATCCACCTCCACGCCATCCATCTCCAACACCTTCACCTCCACCTCCACCCACTCCACCTCGTAACCCCCCACCTCCACCATCTGAAATCAATGAACATGCTCGTTCGCAAGCACAAATCAATGCTTCTACTAGAACCATCCAAGATCAAATCAACATTATTCAAAATGAAGAATGTGTCGCACCTCCTGTGAGGATGTTTGCATCTAGGATGCAAACCCTTGTTGATGCTGTCAGGGCTATGGATGGGATCGTAGATGAGCATTGACAATGGCTAGAGGAGAGGAGAACTCCTGATTTTGAAAAGGAAAACACAAAGAAATGAAGATCTATGCAGTAGAGAGCCACAATAGTTTATAAATTAAAACAATTATCTTAAATAGTTATGAATTTATAAATTTGGTGAACGATGGATATTTTGTGTGATGAATTTATAAATTTGGTTCCAAATGGATATTTTTAGTGTCATGAATTTATGATTTTGGTTCTAGATGGATATTTTTAGTGACATGGATTTATGAATTTTTGGTGGAATTTATGAACTTATAATGAATAATATATAATAGTATATATTTTATGACTATCTACTAGATCATGATTTCTCCTGCTGAAAAATTGTAATAAATATGTGTGTGTGTGTACATGTTAGACATAAAATGAGCTTTTGTGAATGTTTCAAGTTTATTGTTTAGTATGTATGTGCATGTATTAAAAATTTGCAGATATATTTTCTTAAATTTTGAAATTTGTATGTATGTACATAGTTTAGTTTAATGATTTGTATGCATGCAAATTATGCATCATATTTTATATTTTAAATGTAAATGTACATACATTTAATTTTGAATTTTGTATGGACATGCTCTTGAGTTGAACAATCAATGTATATATATATGTGCATTTTAGTTAAATATATGATCTTAATATATATGTTGCTCATCCTATTTCAATTAAATATATGATCTTAATATATGTATGCACATGGACTATTTTGTATGATTTAATGCAGATGCACATTTATATCAAGAATATCATGGATGATTTTAACATTGATGATATCATCAATCCACCACCTCAGCCACAACCACATCCACCTCCCCCTCCCGCTCCCCCTCCCCCTCCCCCTCCACCTAATATACCACATCCAACACCTATTGCATCTGATGAGGCTCGCTCGAGAGAACGAATAAATGATCAAGTTGCATCCTTACAAAATCAAATCAATGCTATGCAGAGTCAAGCATTGATTCCTCCACATGTGAGACGTTTTGCATCTGCAATGCAAAATATTGTTGATGCCATCAGGATGATTGATTCTGATCTTGATAGGCATCGACAAGACAGAGAACAAATGAGAAAATTTTATTCTTATGGTCTCTCTTACAAAAAAATATTAGACCTTAAAATAACAAAAGCCCATCTAGCCCCCTACTTTCTTGACCCCATTACTCGACAACCCATTCCACCCAACAAATCTAGAATATCCATGTGGTGGTGCATACATCCGCAGATGAGTCCAAATTTTTGGGATCGATGGTATATGGTTTTTGATAGTCCCCCACATGCTAATTGGGAGTGCCCATTGTATTTTTTGAGAAAAATGTATGTAGAGTTTGTTTTGGGGCAAGAGCCCAATTATTTTGATATTAGATCATTTCAGGGTGTTGGTGGCAGCGTGCCACAACAAAGATTAGGGGCAAGGGTTGATCCCCAATGCCCCATGCATGCACAACCCCTTGTTGTTTCTCTTGGTCCTCCCATTCCTGCACTTGTACATCATCAAGCTTTGGTCTCAACATTAGGTTCCCTTAGTACACTCACAGGAGACCTTGATCAGCACGCTTCTGTGATAGCGAGTGGGGAGCATAGAGACGATGATGATGATGGAGGAGTTTTTTATGGAGCTGGTCCGAGTACCGCTCCAGGAGTGTCGAGGCCCGTCCCCCATATATGTACTAGTTGTCATCAAGTATGCTATGGACCTGATCAGGCCACACCTAGTTTAGGTGTACGGGGAGATTCTGGTGGTTCATCTAGTTGCATCAGTTCATTTGTAGAGTTCCTAATAGAAGAGCATCACCCTGAGGACACCACGACACATGTATAACTATGCATCTAGATGTACGTTCATTTTATAAGAATTTTGATGGTTGTATATATCAAAGAAAAGTTTGCAATACATTTTAACAATCAAATTGTTTGGTGTACAAATGACATTTCAAGGCCAATCATCTATTCCACGGGTACATACATCGACACTAGTCATACTCGGCAACCCTTATGGGGTATTTTGATTTCAATTTTTAAAATTATATATGAAATCATAAATTATTTAACTTGAGTTTTAAATTTATAATTGAATCACATATATGTTTGAAATATTTATGTTGGTTTAGGTGAGTCAATCGACATCCACGTTGATTCCTCCTGAGGGATTTTCAAGCACTCCTCCACTATTGGGCATCATAGATCAGGGGCAGGTACATTCATATTGTAAATTTGTTTAAAGTTTACATTAGTATAGTTATAATTTTATGAGTTTTGAATTCACTAGATATATGAAACGCATGCATGTACACTTGTAAATATTATAAGCATTAAATGTCTATGTACATGTATGTCTAGGTTGATACCACAATAAGAATGGGCATTGGGCAAACATTTGATGTTGCAGTTACTCATGAGGCCACTGATTTCCAAGTTGTTTACAAAACTTTCTACACAAAATGTGCAAACTTGAATATATATATATATATATATATATATACTAACCTAATTCAATTGTACATGCTTTAATTTTGATCTTGTAGGACTTTGTTAGTGCAACTTTCAGCCCTGACCCAAACATAGTTACACCACCAGGAGGACATGTAGAGCAGGTTCGGATCAAATGGTAATTTAATTTTTTTATTATATTTAAAGTCAATTATAAATTTTAAATTGAATATATACATAATATGATATTTTTACATATTCTTTTTCTTTTATAGCATGAGACACATCTTGTAGTTGAGCATGTACAGATAGGTCCTAGAGAAGAGCCTAGTGCACAACCTCAGAATATGGTACAATTAAAATATGATAAATTATAAATTAAATTGAATTGAAAAAAATTAATTATAGAGTTGTACTTCTAATTTCAAAATTCTTTGTCTTGTTTATGTAGATTGATTTAGAGAATTTAGAGGTTGCTTTAGGTGCACCAGAGCATCCAGATGTAGATATGATGGTAATTTAATTTTATGATGGATTATAAATTAAATTGTCATTAAATCATTTTTTTATTGTCTTACATCTGATTTCATCTTTCTCTTTAACAGAGTGTTTCAGGTCATCCACATAATCTGCATGGTGTGAAGAGGTCTCTTGATTATAGAGACAGTACATGACCTAGAAACATGTGATTTTATGTGTTATATTTGTATATTTCATGGACTATATTTCTTGTTTCTCATGTAATCTGTTGGACTTTATTTCATGCGCTTAATATATTGGTTTCATGCACTTAATATGTTACATAAATTATGGACTTTATTATTGTTTGAAATTTTAATTTACACATGTACATTTATGCACTTTATGTTCATAGTCAAGACATTAATAGAGGACATTACTGTGAAATTTAGTGATCTCATACATGGATTAATATAGTACATTTTAATATTTATACTTTGCAAATTTAGTGATTTCATACATGATATACATGATATGTGCATTCAATAAATAGCGATAATTACTCAATGAACTTATTCAATTCACGCCAATCAATAATTAGTCAATAAATCATAATTTACAAACAAAAGCAATCTATTTATATACCATAAAGGATAAAATTTTAAGAAATAAACAATACCATAGAAGATTAGAGAATAAAAGCATTAATAAATACTATAAATAATAGTTCATCTAACACTAATTTAGAAGTTGTCAAAACAAATAATGGCGTCTTAAGGGGGTGTCTAAAGGGGTCATAATAGAACATCTTAAGGGGATGTCTTAAGGGGTTATAATACGTCTTAAGGGGATGTCTAAAGGGGTCATAATAGAACGTGTTAATTAAAGAGATGTCTTAAGGGGTCTTAAGGGGATGTCTAAAGGGGTCATAATAGAACGTGTTAATTAAGGGGATGTCTTAAGGGGATGTCTAAAAGGGTCATAATAGAATGTCTTAAGGGGATGTATTTACTTATTCCATTGTACCATCTGCATCCTCTCTTTTTTGCAATGCATCTATGATTGCCTCATGCTCTTCCATAGAAATTGACCATAGCAATTTTTTTGAAGGTCTTCCACGATACCACGCTCTAGTTTTATATTTGTTGCCACCACCAAATGTGACTAATGCATAATCTTTTTATGTGTTTCATAGTCTTCGAATGCAGGTAGACCATTCTTTCTTCTCAAGTATTTTCGTAGCCAAGTGCCAACAACCACCACCGATCCTATTGGAAAACATGTTAAAAAACATCATCAAATAAGTTCTCAAAATTTTCTTAAGGGGATCAAAGACTTGTTCTAAAAAATTGCTTAAAGGGATCTAAAACTTGTTATCATTTGAAATTTGCTTAAGGAGGTGCCTTAAGGGGATCACCGTACTTGTTGGATAATGAAAGCCATCATCATCTTCTCGAGGTGTTATCAACTTATGTTTAGTTTCCACATAACAAGCCAACCAATATTCTGTTTCCTCTTCATTCCCCTTAGGTGCAATAACAACATACACATGTCTTGCCAACAAAATTTGATTTAATAACTTGTGCATATCCATATAAATAATTTAGTATTACAAAATAACTTAATAAAATGAAATAAAATGAAATAAATTGAATTAAAATTACCTTCTTGTACAAGGTTTGAAACATGGTCATAATCTTTAGATGCAAACAGTTGATCATTTTCTTTAATAGTTCTTTCATATTGATTATGTGCTTCTGTAGGTGTCAACGATCTTTGCTTCCACTATTCAACCCATTATGTATTTTCACAAGCTTCCCAATCTCTTGAGATACAAAACTGGCAAAAACATGCAAGCTCCGTTGTCCAAATAGTCCATGTGCTTGCTGTCGCACTCCTAAATGAATGCCATTTAGTAGATCCACTAATTGTCTCACAATCAACTCTAGATACAATGTTCTCTTCTTCCACCAACCAAAAGAATCGATGAATTGTAGAGTAATCACTCAAAGTAGGTGCAGATAATCTTCTATTACACCAATCCATAATCTCATGTGCATTTTTAAATTTTACTGAATCCTCGAATTTTAATTGTTCTCTAGCAAGAATTCTTTTGACACACACACCAACTCCATCATGTTCTCCTTTACCATGCCCAGCTTCAAAAAAACTCCATATATGTTGGACATTAAGTTCCTTGTGAACCCTACTTAACCAATAGAACATTCTAGCATTTTTGAACCCCCTGTACAATTATCCGACCATATGAGGTGTTCTTTCATATGGATTCCTCTTTCTCTTAAATTTCTATAAAATATACTAAAACAATATTGAACAAACTCTAATGAGTGTAACCAATTGTCACTCAAATAAAAATGATAATCCTTCAAAACTTTTCTTGATTCCTCGCTATCATTTGCATGTCTATAAACAATATGGACAAACATAGCTACTTGCATTGAATTATAATATTGAGATTGAATTTCCTCTTGCGGAGCGAGAGTATAATTCTCCGCAAAATCAACCATTGAAAGTATAGTACCAATTGGAAATGTGTTTCTACATGCGCGAAATTGGCCATCAAGCCATCGAGCATGTTCAGAGTGCATGACATATTTTGGTACAATTTTATTATTAAATTCACTCATAAATGCATGCACACTAACTTTTTCTGTAACTAAATCACAACGCTTTCCTATTTTTCCATCTTTTAAAGAATAGTGAACATTCCTAAATCTTTTGACATCTACTAATTGTTGTCCAAAATCATGATCAACACTTTCATGCAAACAAATTCTTAAAAGTGAAAGATTTCCACAGTTAATGCATTGTCCAGAAATACAAGAACTTAAATAAAATAATTTATCATTAGATTTTTCACAAAACAAGCCTGAAATAAATTCTCTTATTGCTTCAGGTGGCATATCAATACCACAATCCTGTATAATCATGTTAGTATGCAAGGTACAACGTATATACCGAAAAACATCATTAAAAATAACGAAATTGAACATGTATTTTACAACAACAAGATATTCATTGTTTATTAATTTTTACATACCAGGGTTTACATTTTTCAAAAGACCTTTGAATTATTTCAATATTACCAGGTAACACTGAATCGCTACAAAATTTTCTATAAAATTCAATTTGTGTTGTATCTAATAGGTGTTTTGGTGAGGATAGTGAACTTTGGACCCCACCCTTAATTTTAAAACATCTCTAGCATTAGATGAAACCCTAGTATTATCATGCCAATATTTTTTGATCAAAGATTTAATTTCAACATTCAATTTTATATCAGACCTCGATAGTCGTCCACTGAAACTCCAACATTGATTGATAGGATCATTTTCTATACTTTCTCTTCTTTTTGCCACTCTTAGTAATGTTTTAGGATGTATTTTTAAAACTTCACTAATATTGTTTACCATTCTTTTATTTAAAGTTGCTTTATTAACTATAGCAGTAGTTATAGCTCTTCTTGCTGCATTTTCATCTTTAGATCGACTATTTTTCCCAATAAATTGAATGGTACTAGCAACAGTAGACATAACATGTTTTAATGATTGATCTTTTCTTTTTGGTTTAACATAAAAGCCTAACCTATTCATTACTTTCCTCATTTTTTACATTTTCATCAATTGCATCATTAATTGACATTGAAATGCAAATTTTTATGATAAAAGAATTTGGTGTATATTCTATTCGCATGTGTTCTTATTTGCCTCCAAGAAATTTGACTAGGAAGATTATCGAAAACTCCACTTCCAATTTAAAAAAAAGTATTTTCATTAAATTCAACATCACATTCTAGATTTTCATCTTCATTTTCATCTTCATCTTCATCTTCATTTTCATTTACAATTTCATCAACAAAACGGTTTTCATTTTCATTTTCATCAACAAAACAGTTTTCATTTTTATTTTCATTTTCATTTTCATCTTCATTTTCATTTTCATTTTCATTTTCATTTTCATTTTCATCTTCATTTTCATTTTCATTTTCATCTTCATCTTCATCTTCATTTTCATTTTTATTTTCATTTTCATTTTCATTTTCATTTTCATTTTCATTTTCATCAAAAATACAGGTTTTGTTTTCATTTTCAAGAAAATGATCATTTTGATTTTCACTTGCAACAAAAGATTTTTCTTTTTTGTTTCCAACAAATTCTATAAAAGTTTTGTCTCTTTGAATATAGTCAATGTCAACATCATTAAGTCCAACATCTTGTAAAACTTCTACATACAAATTTACCATTTCACTAACATGTGGATTTGAAGACGTACTTGGATTTGTGCATATTGAAACATTCTCCATAGCATTCAAAGAGGGATTTGAAGACATAGTAGGACTTGTTTGTATAATCATATTCTTCTCCAAATTGACTCTTTGCAAATTAGCTTCATCTACAACCATGGTATCCTCAATGTTTTCGTCTTCAATAGTTGTTGAATTGATTGCTCCACCATCATTCATTGATTTCATTCTCATTCTTCTTTCTCTTTGTCTTTCTCTCTCTTTTTCCCTATTTGCTTCAACTTCTAAAGGAGTCAATGTCTTCCTTCTCTTATTACGACCTTTATCTCCCATGATTATAAAATTTTCAAGCACAAATGAATGTTAATAGTGAAATTCTTCAAAATATTCAATCCAAATTGGAAGTTGAATACCTATTAGGACAAAATTCTTCCTCTTGTGTTCATCAAAACAAGTAGAAAACTACCACAATTCCACTTTAAAAATTGTTTGCTTCATGCCTCCTTTGAAAAATTCAATCCATATTGCAAATTGAAAATTTTTGTTCCTCCAAACAAGTACAAAAATAACACAATTCCACTTCAAAAATGGTGTAGATGATGCCCCGTTTGATAAAATCAACCAAAAAATCAAGTTCTAACTTGTAAATACAATAGCTTATGAAAAATCATTCATTTTTAGTGCTCTTGGCCATACATGGAAGTTGCAGACTTCACAAAACTTGTGTACAGTGTATTTAAATAATATAAATGGGATCCCGTTAATAACACGGGATCCCGCTTCAAATGAATCGGGATCCCGATTATAAAACGGGATCCCGTTTATGCATAAGTGGGATCCCATTTTATAATCGGGATCCCGTTCACCGACATTGAATGTCGAGGCCGTTGGTTAGTGAACGGGATCCCGTTTATGAAACGTGTTCCGTTTCATTGACAACGTTCAGAATATAGTTTAAACGTAACGGGATCCGGATTATTAAACTGGATCCCATTTATGAATAAACATGATCCCGTTTTATAATCGAGATCCCGTTTGTTTAAAATTTGAATTACCTTTTGCATTGTGGTCGGGTTTTTGGTTAGGTTTTTGGTTCGGGAAAAGCATTGGAAGTTCGAACCTCAACCTTCAACTTGGTTTGACCTGCAAGTTGAAGGTCCTAACAATGTCAAAGAAAAATACTGACTTTGGACATATGGCTGACGACCTTTTTTACAATTTTTTTTAACGAAATTAAAACCCATTTTAGATGAAACAATGCAGATTCTAAATATGTAATTTGTTTTGCAATTGGATTATTTTTTCTATTTTTCAATTAATTTCTAATAAAATTGGTCCATAAACTTTCAATATCAGAGTTTTTTACTATTTTAATAACTTTTGATCAACATAACATTTTGACAAACAGATTGCACGAGAATAAACTTCAGACAATTCTTTTCAATTTAAAAAAAAAAATCAAAAAATGTTTAGGTCATCTTATGCATGTCGTACACGATGATTTTTCAAAACGACAAATCTGCCTAATAAAAATTTAACAAAAAAAAAAATTCAATAAAAAATTACAAAAAAAATCAAGAATAAGCTTCAATGAGTCATAAAACTTATCCCAAAAGGATTTAGAAAAATTCGATAATTTAAGTCAAAATATGGATGTCATACACGTGCATGGTATGGTAAAAAAAAGACTTTTAAACAGTGGTTTTTAGAAATGCCTATTAAAACTCAATTTGTACAATCTGGGTATTGAAATAAATTACATATTTGGAAACTAGAATCTGAGCACTACATTTTATGATTAGTGACTTTTTTAAAGATTTCATCTCTAAGTGCTTCAAATTTTAAGGTCAAATGTGTCAAAAGCTGAAAATCAGAGAAAACACTTCCACTTTTTGGCCAAAAAGTGGACTCAACTTCTTGCACACACCCATAATGGAGCTTGTTGGCCTATGAATTTGAGAATTTTTATATGGCCACCTTGTATAACACAACTTTCTTTCCAATGGAGCCATGTGTTTCATGAGTAAACTAGCATAACACAACATGCTAGCCTTGTGAAACCCAACAATTTCATGGACACCTAGCATAACACAACTTGCTAACCAGTAGATCTAACTCATCAATTTAGTAGTTTTAGATGTGTATGTTGTCCATTCAATGGATGATGTTTGGTAATTGAGACAACCTTATAGACTAAGGTCTCTTAACCTTGTTGACTTGAATCTTTAGTTTTCGTGTACTAACATTTGTTGTTTTATGTTCATGTGTGCAATATGTTTTCTTTGTGTGTATCTTGTTTGCCTCATGTATTCAATGTGTTTGTTTTGTGTACTCCACGTGTTTGCTTCTTGTATTTCATGTGTTTTCTTTATGTATTCCTTGTATGCATTAAGTTTTCTTTATGCATGTGTGTTGTATTCTTTTGTGTACTCCATTGATTACTCTATGTATGACTGAATCTTGTTTCATCTTGCGTGCAATAAACCTACTTCATGTTTGTCTGAACATTATGGATTGATGGGATCCTAAGTTGGTGGCTTGTGCACCGCTCACCTTGGGGTCATCTTATCTCTTAGCGTTTTGATAAATAAATTGAAAAGAAAAATAAAATGAGCAATGAAAGTACTAATTAATGAGAATTGTTTGAAGGAAAGAATTTACCAAAAAAGGCAGAAGCCAATCCAAGCACCAAAACCATGAAGAGGAGACACAAGAATTTGATAAGGGGAAAAATAAGAAAAAACTCCAATATTATGAATGGAGGCAAAATGCCAAAGAATGATTCAAAGAGAGAGAGAGAGAGCACTTAAGCCTTAAGCTTGTTTGCTTGCTTGAAGAATGAGAGGAGAAGCACCTCAATAAATAAAGGTGAGAAGAGGAGTCACAATGTAATTCCCAACTCTATGAATGCCACAATTCATGCTGTGTGTGCAAATTGTCATGAACCTCATAAGAAGGTGGCTACACTAATATTCCTTAATAAAGGAATTAAATTAAATGATTCATCCTCACACGTGTGAGGAGACAAAAAAGACAAAAGACTTGTAGGGATTCCTTGGAATATTCCTACAAGTCAATAAATAATTACAATTAAAGAATAGCCTTTACCAAGTAAAGATTAAACTTCTAACATAAATCTATCTTATCCTTACTTTAGTGTAAGAATGGGTGTAAGTTCATACTCCCACTAAAGCGGGGGCTAAATGTTGCATTGTAAATTGTCACCCTTGACAATTTCACACCAAGTTTAGCTCCCCCTATCTGCCTGGACCTAATTCTATTCCTAAATTACTCGTTTTATGGCCATCTTTGGAAAATCAAAATTAAATTGACAATATTATTATGTAATATTTATTTAATGACATAAAAAGACACAAAATAGGTCTGGATTAGGGCACTAACACCCCTATCTAACCTATTTTGGCTCAAATTTAAATGTCATTGTTGATATTTTAACATTTAAAAATCCAATTTCATTTGCCAGATTTTGATAATTAATTTTGCAAGAAAGCCAATTAATGCATATAAATATGACTTTTTCACCCTTTGAAATCTTAAGAAAAGCTTGCAATTTTGGAATTACAATTGAGCATCCTAAAAAGCATTCAAGACAAATTATTCAAGGGTAGAATTAGCAACATTATTACAGTGATTTCATCAATAAAGATCATGTTTGCAAGATATTAGAAAGAAGGAAACACTTATGAACAAGGAGCTATTATGATCAATAATACTATTATTATGAAGATGAATTAGTTATCCTCTACATGCTAGCTACAAAAATCTATTATGTTTTGTCGACTAACCTCTTGCAGGTCTATCAAGCGATCCAAGCATATGCCAATCAAATTTTGTGGCAACTTATGGTGTGAACATGACTTCAACAAGGGTTTCATGCCTAAGGTAACATTATCCATGTATCATTTGTCATTTCAGTCAATTATTGTTTCGGTCTTTTCCTAACCTAGGGCATGCCCTCTTGATCATCATCATTTATTGTACATGGAGGTGGAAACACCAAGAAAGGGCTTGAATTAGGTAAGCCCCTATACAACACAACCCTTTCCCCTCTTTTCATGTGTGAATGGCAAGATCTAGAAGTTTGGTCAAGAGTAGGTCATAAGAAACACATAGCAAACTATAACCTACCTTTCAGAGTTTTCAGATGTTGAAAAAGAAAATTTTATGGAAAAGGGTGGTATTTCCCCTGTCCACCCTATTCAAGCTCAAATTTTAATCACAAGTTCCTCTCTATATCCATTTTCTAGATCTGCAACTATTTTGTCTATGCAATAAATTACATTTTAGATCTAGGGTTTATGTTAAATAGGCTTGTTAACACACACATAATTTGTCATATTTGAAACTCAAAAAGGACCAAATATTAGGATATTGGCTCTCCCTTGTGGCAGTTAGCCAATCATCAACCCTAGTTGGATTTTTGTCTGAATGTAGAGGGAAAGTGAGAAGGAAGTTTGTCCTAGTTAATCTAGTTGGATCTAGGATCAATTTTCCTACTCCACACATATATGAGGTGGAACTTGATTGTTGGAAGAATCGCCCGCATAACCTTGTCGTAGAGTTCTAGTATGTTGTATAAGGTTCTGAGTGAGTAAGCTAATCAAGTCTAAGGTCTCCACCTCAACACCCTACTTCACAAAAAAAGGGATAGTCACATGCTCATACTCTAGTCTAGCCAATGGTCTCGGTATTTGGTTTGGGTCAAGTTGTGCCCCCACTCTATCCTGTGTAGAGCCCCCACCTCTACCCTAGAACTCCTACATGTCAAAGTATTTTTGGATTTGATTGAGGAGAAGATCACAATAGAGTTTCCTAAAAAAAACATTATGGTACATCATTGTTATTACATGGAGGATGGTAAAAAACAATCCACCACCTCTCCCAAAAATTGTTCTTTATCCCTTGGTGGTGACACCAATGGATAGGGACCTCTTGCACGCACCATGTAAGGTTTGATTGGTTCGTGGCTCGATGAAGATTGCACACAAGTCGAATTTCATTTTTTTTCTTTAATTTGTTCATATGATTATTTGTTTGCAGAATTGTTTTTGTTGTTCCCTCTTGTTAGACATAGTGGATTGCAGTGGTCCTATGGGAGTTTGTTCATGTAGAATCTTTTGACCTTGCAATTAACTCAAGTTCTCTTCTATTATTTTTGATTTGTCCTAATATGTTTTGTTGTGTTCTTGGAGATGACAAGGAATTATAAGAGGTGTTTGTTGTGATTATTCTTCAGGAGGGTTTTCATGAAGAGGTGAATTAGGATTTTGAACATTTGAGGGTGAATTATCAACTCTTGCAAATTAAACAAATTTTAATTAAAAAACTAATTCAATCTACTTACTCTTTGATGTCTTCGCAACATTTTGGTGATGATTTGGCCCAAATTTGACACTAAAAAACTAAAAATACTTACTCCTTTGACCTCCTCGATGTCTTCACAACATTTTGATGATGATTTGGCAAAGCTTTGGGTGCAAAATCAATTTTGGAACAATGCGAATGCACTTGGAAGGGTTCTCAGACTGCAGGTTGAAGAAAAAATGCAGAATGAAACATGGTTTTTGGTTTTTATTCTTTAAATGAGCCATAATGTGAGTTGTTATGACACAAGCATTTTATAACGCGCCCACGTTATGCTTACACCAAAAAGTGGGGTGGCCACTTTTTGGTCCCCTATCTTTTTGCACACACCCTTTGATACCATGTAAGATTTGATGAACAACCCCATGGGAGCAAAGGATCACTTGCAACCAAAATAACCTTACACACAAGAGAGAAGAGATGAAAGTGCTATAATGCCAAAGGATTGATTAAATACCTTACATAATGATACAATGAAGGCTTACATAATTTACAAGAGGAGTCTTGTTTATAGCCAAGGTGAGACTCAATATGGACTTAGATCATGACAAGTGTCTTGATCTTATGATATGAGACAAAATCATTAAATAACCTAAGTAAGCTTAAGTAGACTAGTATGAATTAGACCTAAGATGGAACTAATTAGGTAAAATATCCCATTCACACCAACAATAAATTTTTTGATGAATGACAAACTTTTTAACCCAATATGACTTTTGGATATTCTTCTAAGAAGCTACTACTTTTCCTCCAATACCATGACAACATCAAAAAATTTGATTTTTCCTAAAAAATGTCAAAATGAAATGAGAGCATATGCTACTTTTTTAGCAAACAAATACTTTGTCACTATCTTCTCTAAAAAAACAAGATAGTCTTAGCTTAAGATATACTGCATCTCATCAAATATTAGTCATTAACCTACTTAAGAATCCACAAGAAAATAGAGATTACAAAAAATAATTTGATGTAGCTAAATATAAAACATTATGAGTAAAAAATAATAATAAAATTTTTAGTATTTTTTAAAAAAATAAAATTTTCTCAATATTATGAGAAGGCATAAGATATTTACTTAACCTTAGACCATAACAATATATTCAATCCATAATAGTGTGTCAATACTTCAAGGTACTGGAATCATAAGCCCTTGCTCTGATTTCCTCCTAACCAAATATTCATGAAGACGATTGTCAATCACAATGAAATTTGTATACCTTAATCTCATTTTTGATAAACACATTATATACCTGAAATATGTTAGATGAAATAGGACATTGGATGAGATTTTTATAAATATATTGAATAAAAACATTTCAATAATGTTTAGAATGGAAAAAAAAAATGAATGTAAATAAATCAAATCATTTGTAGGGGTGGGACTTTTCTACATATATTGAATAAATTATTTGAAGCTTTCCTACATATGCAAAGAAAATCTGGTCACAAAGTATGATATGAATATCTGAACCTAAAATCTCTTGAAACATTTGGCATATTTACTTCTATTATTTTTTGTGAATTGATTCCACATAGATAAATTGAGTTAGGAGTGCTTTGCATATTGCTACACAACAGGTTGCTTTTATGAAAAGAGAGAGTTTGTATAAATATTGCAAGAAGATTGGTTAACTGGTTAATAGAAAAATGACATGTAACATGCTCAATAACAAATGTTTTCTTATTAAATTATTTAACCAATTTATATTTATGAAATTTGGTGATATGTTGAATTTGTGATTTTATTAACACAAAAAGTTTAAAAAATACAAATTATTATTTTAGATATTAAGGTTTTTACAATAGATATAGTAAAAATTTATATTTTTGATAAGGGAGTTAGATATTATTTTTATATTGGTTAGTGAATTATTTCCTATTTTTATTATAGTAATAAAAAAGGTTTGGAATTGCTAATTTTTTTTATCAAATAATAATTTATAAAGGTTTAATATAAAGGGAGTTTAATTAGGGAATTATCCTAATACATTTTTTTTTGCTAACCACTATTTTTGTGTTTAAATCCTCATGATAATAGCAACCAATCATATTAAATAGGTACCTAAAATTATTAATCAAATCTATTATGTACTAATACCCTAATAGTTTTGTCTATTATGTACTTATTAAAAAGTTTTTTTTGTCTAAAAGTACTTAAATATTATTTTAATTTTATTTTAGGATTTAACTAAAAGATGTACTTTATAGTTATTAACTAGATTTTAACTTTTTTAATTTCATTTTAATTCTTGGAATTGGTGTATTATAGATCTTTTAAAGATTTATAAGTAGTATTTTTTATTTGATAAACTATTTTTATTTACCCAGAATTATTTACTTTTTATCTACTTAATATCTACTTGTGTATGGAAGCAGAAATGAAACTAGAGGACCCAAACACATAGTGGAGGGGAAAATTTAGGCATAAAAGGAATTTAGGTAGGAATTATTTACTTTTTATCTACTTAATATCTATTATGTATTAACACCCTAATAGTTTATCTATTAGGTTTTTAGAAGATTAAACTAAACAACCATTTAAATCCTTTAAACACAAAAGGAATTATTTTTATTAATACCAAAAATAATATCTAATATTAATACACTAACTATATGTTAGTCTAACTATTTTTTTTTGTCTATTATATACTTATTAAAAGGTTTTTTTTTTTTTTTTTTTTCTAAAAGTACTTAAATATTATTTCAATTTTATTTTAGGATTTAACTAAAAAATGTACTTTATAGAAATTAACTAGATTTTAATTTTTTTAATTTCTTTTTAATTTTTGGAATTGGTGTATTATAGATTTTTAAAAGATTTATAAGTATTATTTTTTATTTGATAAACTATTTTTATTTACCCAAAATTATTTACTTTTTATCTACTTAATAGCTACTTTATTTTATGTTTAAATATTTTGTTTTACTGTATTGTTTAAAAGGTTTTTTAACAATACAGTAAAAGAATAGTTACAAATAAAAATATCCTTAGATTTATCAACTTTAAAAAAGGTAAAATGCATAATAATAGTGGTTAGTGGGAAGGGAGTTAGCTTGAAACCATTAGCAGTTAGTAAAAGGTAGATTTTTGTTTTAGTTGAAATGTAGATTTTTTTTGGAAAATTTAATATTTAATTTCAATTAAAATACTACTTATAAATCTATAGTTATGTACTATAATAGATAAAATTAAAATTATTAGTTTAATATTAGATTAAAAAGAAATAAAAAAAATTAACTAAAAAATATTGAAATTAAAATTAAAATAGGTTAGTTATTTAAATGTACTACTTTTAATAATAGTAAAAAGTAATTTAATATTTAGGTGAATTATTTCCTATTTTTATTATAGTAAAATAAAGGTTATTATAAGGAAAATATTCCCTATATTAGTTTATTATCTACTAAACTATTTTTTAATTTGATATTTTATATTATAAGGAAAATATTAAATTTTATAATAGATATTTTTTTGAATTAGATTAAGGTTTAGTTATATCAAACCTATAGGGTAATAATATATTAAAATATTTTAAGCTATAGGGTAAAATATTTAATATTAAGGTTTAGTTAATAATAGGGAATTATTATTTTATAGGAAATAATAGGAAATAATAACTTATATAATAGAAAATAGTTAACTAACATTAATTAAAGGAATTTAAATTTTTAAAAGGTATAATTCCCTTTTATTAATATTATTAAACTCCCTTTATATTAATAGTGGTTAGCAATACTACATTTAGATCTATAATACTAGTGTTAAATAATTTAAAATACTATAATAGTTTTAATCTACATTTAGATTAAATAAAGTATAATAAATAGTTTATTTTTGTTTTACTATTTAATATTTAAATTAAATTACTTTTAAAAGTGTATTAGGATTTTTTTATTTTTGGAATTGGTGTATTATAGATTTTTTTTGCTAATAATTTTAATTTTTTTATTTCTTTTTAATTTTTGGAATTGGTGTATTATAGATTTGTTTTTGCTAATAATTTTAATTTTTATTATTTGTTTTTAATTTTTGGAATTGATGTATTATAGATCTTTTAAAGATTTATAAGTATTATTTTTTATTTGATAAACTATTTTTATTTACCCATAATTATTTACTTTTTATCTACTTAATATCTACTTTACTTTATGTTTAAAACATTTTTTATTATGTACTTTTAGTTGATGTCACAATCTATAATAATATTTTTGAACATATATTTCACATGCAAATTTGAAACACTAAAATTTAAATCCTCGTCATTTTTATTTGATATTGTTTTGTTATGTTTATAAGGAAATAAAACATTCTTATATAAATATTTAACTTTTGGAGGTGCAAAACTAACTTGAGATAATTTCTCACATGTAGATTTAAACACAAAAGAAAACTTTTTTTTAAACATAAAATAAAGTAGATATTAAGTAGATGAAAAGTAAATAATTCTGGGTAAATAAAAATAGTTTATCAAATAAAAAATAATACTTATAAATCTTTAAAAGATCTATAATACACCAATTCTAAAAATTAAAAAGAAAAAAAGAAAAATAAAATTATTAACAAAAACAAATCTATAATACACCAATTCCAAAAATTAAAAAGAAATAAAAAAATTAACTAAAAATACATAATAGTTTTAATACCCTAGTTTTTAAAACATATAATAAAAAATTAAAAAGAAATTAATGCACTTTTTAAATATGTTTTAAAAACAAGGAAAAATCTATAAACATTGCTCAGCAGATCTCGGCAACCGCAGATCTCAATGGGCATTCATTGCAGAGGGTAGGACATCAAGGTGATTATAGTGTAGGTGATGGGTGACAGGTGCAATAGGACAAAAGAGTTGGAGACAACGCCAGCAGTAGGTACAGGTACAAAGCGTTAGCAGTGGCTTGCACAGGTGCAACCATCAAATGCCCATGATGCCTATCGGTGCAAATTGTCACCCCCATAGACATTGCCTAGAATTAGATCAATGAAGAAAAGAATGGCAGTATTGGCGAGGCGTATAAATCGTATACTGTGAAGGATTCTTGCTCTGGCACATGAAGGACTTCCTCATAGAGAGGTCTGAATTTTTGACAAACAATTTTGATAGAGTAACCATTTGGAGGCGCTTGTTGTGACATGTCTACAAGCTCTAGAGGCCTTAGATAATACGCCTGGAGTTGAACCACCTCCCATTTTATTTTTAGCAAACTAATCACATCACTTAGGGCTATAACGTGGTACTAATGTCGTATTCGAGTCATAAATAGTAGGGCGTGTGTGAATTGTGAGATCTGAGAAACAATGTTCCCAAAAAAACAATTAATGGAGATACAGTGAACTTGAGTATTATCGATCATCGAAGTTCATTTAAAGTTGCCAATAGTTTTTCCCTGCTTATGGGATATCTTTATGATTTATGGGAACCTTTCATTCATTTTATAAAGTAACTTCCCATTTAATTCATCACAGGTCTCTCTCCATGTATTTCAAGGCGACAGGATAGACTTTCAAAAGGAAAATTAACAACTACTTTGATTTTGGTGGCATTTTGCTCTTTTTCTTGGACATTCTTTGGACTTCTCTGCTGCTGTTTTTAACAACATTGCTGTTGGATTCCCTACTGCTGTTCCTTAACAACATTGTTGTTGTATGAGCATTATTGCTGATTGTTATTCTGTTTTTCTTATTCCAATACAAAAAAAGTGATTAGGATTGTAAGAGATTCAAACTCGGTTAGTTGTCAATGATAATAAAATTAAAATTTATTGTGAACTAGATGTAATTATGTCTTAAAATTAAAAAGTTGGGTGACAAAGTATCGAGGAACAAGTGGGGCTTTCAAAAAGAAGAAACATTGTAATACCCCTCATACTGTTTGGACTTATTAATTTCTGTGTTAACTTGATACGCTGATACTATGATGATACTATTGTGGTTTGAAGATGTTATTCCTTTAGTGGACATGATCGTTTGATGTGACATTCTTAGTATGTTTTATGATACTTTTTGTGTTGATGGATTTGACATTTATGTGGTTTTGATTGATGTCCTGTGACGGTTATTGTCTGTATTGTTGTTTGGTGCGTGTGGGTGCATGGTTTAGTTAATTCGGTTGATATGACAGTACTAGTATGATTTGTGATATCTTGTGTGTTGTTGGATTATTGTTTATTTAAATGATTTATCATTAATGTTTTTATGCCAATGTGATGTTATGTAATTCAGTATTATTATATGATGCAATTGTTTAATAATTAGTTAAGATGCAGTAGTTTAATATCATGTTATCTTATGTCAAATTGGTTAGAAATGTTAGCTCATTATGGATATTATAATTGTTAGAATAGATTAGGTGAGAGGACAGTGTAGCATCACTCGTTCACGAGTGCCCTGCTACACTGCAATTCCTTCTCATGATAGGATGTTGATCTTATGTATATATGTACATGTGCTACTTGACGTTTGTTGGATGCAGGATTGCAGGAATAAGTCTCGATTCCACTTGCTTCGGCAGGACAGGGCGAGCAATAAATCAACCCAATGGGTAAAAGTTGAAAAAGGGAGTAGGCTTGGAAGTGTCCCCGTCCCAGGTCCGTCGTCTGTTGTGAGTTGTGTTTGATTGAAGTCTTGTCTTGTCTTGTATGTAGTTTTATTGTTGAGTATTTATTTTATTCTTGGGTAGTGTTTAATTAATTAATCGTATTGCATAAAATAATTAATTAAGGTTGCACTGTTAATTGAGTTAATCGAGAGTTAGAAAAATGTTAAAATTAAATAAATAATAAATTAAAAGGGATTTAATTAATTAAGAGTGAAAATAATTATAATTAAATTAATATTGTAGAGAGTAATTAAATATTATTTTTTTATTAATATTTAATTAGGAAATTATGTGAAGATAATATCTAATTAAATAAATTATTTCAATTAAAATTTTAGATATGTGTGAGCTTTTAAAAGCTGGAAAAGAACCAATAAGAAATGGGGCTTTTTGAAAAAAGAAAGCGGAAAAAGATTTATTGATTTTATTTGGTAATTTATTATTTTGATGAGGAAATTATTGAGACACAAGTTTTTTGGTTCTGTGTTTTTAGATCTAGGAAAAAAAATAAAATAAGAAAGATAGTTTTAGAGTTTTGAGGTTTTTATTCTGGGTAAAAATTATTGTGAGTTGCAAAGGAAGGATTGTTCAGAAGTACATTAAAGGAAGAAGGTCGAAGAAGGAGTTACAGGAGAAATTCGAGGGGAGGTTACAGGCGGGATTCTCCTTCAGACACAGGATTCCAGGTTTTCCCCTTTTATATTATTAATACTTCGTAGGTCTGTAAATAAATCTGATTTCTATGTTTTCGAAAATTGTTTGAATGAGGTTTAGGTTTTGAAAACTTGTTTGTGTTTAAAACTTTTCAATTCTTCTGCAAGAATCGTAGTTCAACCTAATTGAAATTTCTTCAATATAACGTAGTTGAGAATTTTATTGAGTTTGAAATAAAAAAAATCGTGTTACTGTTAAAACTATGTGCCATATTTATATTGGGTCTTTCGTAAAATCTATTTGTTTATATTATTAATCTTCTGAATCTCTGTTGAAAATATGTTGTCATATGGTTGTTTGAATCTTTGAGAAATATATATCTTGAGATACACACTTATATGTATATATATATATATTTAAACAATATTGAATATACTCTTATATTATTATTTTGTTTTGATGTTTGGAATGGATATAATTAAGAATTTTTCTGTAATTGTGTTAAATTGTTTATATAAATATTAGATAATATATGAATCTAATTGATATTATGCTCTGATAGTATTTCTCTGTACTTTCGTACGAAATTGAGATTTAATATAAATAAAATAAAAATATATAAATAAGATGTTCTGGTCAGAACAAAAATAAATAAATAAATTTATTTTGCTGTAGGCTGGGTCAGGTCTCGATTTCTGTGCTTGAATAAAATAATATCAGGGTTTCGAAATTCGTGCCTTATTATAAGTTATGATTTTAAATGTATTTTTTTATTATCATTTCCAATTTCGTAGCAATGAAACGATATTAAAGATTTAATTTAAAAAGTTATAAATTTTTGTAAACAAAATAAAGTTATATATATTTTATGGGGAAGGGGCGGACGGCTGTCGCCGTACCATCCCCCGACCCCCCTGTCCCTGTGCGTGGCAGTGGCAGCCGCCACTAGGCTGCGCACAGCAGCCGTAAGGCTGCTGTACGCAGCCCAGTGGGGGCTGCGGCCTCCCTTGGGAGGTGTGCTGTACCTCGGGCTGCGTATGAATTGCTTTTGAAGTTTGTTTCGTTGTTTAAAAGATTTCGGTTTTTTTTTTTTTTTAAGTTTATAAATTTATTTAAATTCTAATTCGAAATCCTTTTTCATGTAAAATATATATATATATATATATGTTAATTAAATTCGAAATTGATGTATAAAACAAGTTTTATAATTTGATTTTTTTTCTATCAATATTTAATTTAGATAATTATATAAATATTTTTATATTATATATTACTTGTTATATTTTATATATATTATTTAATATATGTATGTATATATATTTTTTAAGATTTAGTTTTAATTTTAATTTTATATTATTCAATGCAATTTAAGTCGAATTTGCTTTGTATAATGATATTTGTAATATGATTATTAGTTTTATCAAATAATTATTATTATGTAGACGGGGTTTGGATATTTATTTTAAAATTATAATCTTCTTTAAGACAAAATATGATATAAATATTAATTTTATAAAATGATTTTGTAGTGTGGTTTTATTTATTTATTTTATTTTGAATATGCATATATATGTAAATGAGATTTATATATATATTGTAATTACGTTTTAACATGATAACTTTTTTTACAAGTTATTATATTTTAGTTTAATCAGGAAATTGGAAGTAAAGTTTCGTAATTATAATTAAATTTGTTGGTTAATTTTAAGGTTTATAGGATCATAGTTAAATCGAAAAGTAAAATTAAAAGTGATGATGTTATAATGTAATTGTACGAATTCGAATTAACAATGTGTCTTGTTTTGAATCGAGTAATCTCGTATTGTTGGTTTATTTGTTTGATGAAATTAATTAGTATGGGGAATCTATTTTATAGAGTTGCTTTTGTTTAGTAAGTGGTTGCTTGAGAATTATTCGTTAATCTTTTGTGAGAGTTTCTTCATTGTTTTACTGTGTCATTCGGGAAAACCCTAGATTTACTTTACCTCATGTAAGAGTTTAAGTTTGTTAAGGACTTTCAGTGATAGAGTGCTTTTCTGTCATGTTCTTGTATCCTCCATGTCGGGCAATTAGGGTTAAGGGTATTGTAAGTCTTCCAGAGAAGTTCTCCAGAGTGGGATATTATGTGTTGGGGATTACTGTGTGAGTCGCTTTGATGTACTGTACTTTGTTATTGTACCCGGTTTTCACGAACGGGATTTGTGCCTCCTGAGAAATAGGAGTGGGTAATGAGAATCGTACCTCCTTTGGAAGGAGTGTGTATTTCGAATTGGTTTCCTCCAGTGTATGGAGTGAGTTCCTTGTTTTGTTTTCTCCTTGGATTGGAGAGTTTATGTTGTTTAGTTACCTAGTGTGGTATCGTGCCTTGTGTGTTGTCGATAGGAGAGTGGCTCTTTGTGGGGGTCCGGCACACAAAGGGGCGCCAGGGTAACCTACCTAGAGTTTAATTAAGTGATAATATAAATGAATTAATGGGGGGGCTTTCACACTAATAAAGATAAAAGGATGCCTCTCTCGTGAAGCAAGTGAATGATAAGGCTCGAGATGAGATGGACGCATAGTTTTGCGTGAGGGTCCAGCGGCCGGTAGAGGCAAGCCAGGGTAACCCAGGATGGGGGTCCGGTAGCCTAGGAAGGTTGAGCCAAGGTAACTCATGGAAATTTATGCATGACACTCTTCCTATGTCAACAGCTAGCCAGTTATTGTGCGATGTCTATGATCTTGTTCTCTGGAAGCGTTGTAACCTCGTGTTAAATGACTTTGTGATTGTAGTTGTGAAGTAATATTGTGATTGTAGTGGTTAAGTGCTTGGTTGTTTTCTCTTTGGTTATTGTTGGATGAGGTCTTTGTTATTATGCCTTGAGTTCATTGAAGTTGTGTGTGTGACTAGTTGTTTTTTGGGAAGGTGTTTTATTGTTATGTTCAGAAGTGATTTGTTGTTGTGCCTCTTGGAATGGTTGTTGTGAGTTTCTAAGTGGTCTTTGATATTTTATGTCTGTTGGGAGTTAGTCTTGATTATTGCTAGGCGTACTTGGTCGGGGACCCTTCCTTGTCTACTCTCAACACGGGGGTGGTTGGGTGGATCGTGCTTCGCACCCCGTTGGGTTCCCTCTTCTATTGCAGATGTATCTTTTACTTGCAGGTTTGGCTGATGTGGATGATCCAGTGTCCTTATGTACCAGATAGTTGTATATACTTCAGTTGTAATGTATTTAATGTATTTGTTGATGTATCGTCTCCCACGTGTGATGGGGTGACCTCGATGTAATTTGGATATGTGATTATTGAGATGTACCTTCAGTCTGTTGTATTTTATTATTACTTGGGATGCAATGTAAATTCAGGCCTTGAATGTATGCATGAATTGTCACTTGTAGTAGTTGGTTACATTATGTTGTATCTATCAAATATGTAACACTCTATATATTTATAATTCCATGTATTGTCATATGTGCATATGGTGTTAATATGGTTATTGTTTAACAGATATCTTAAATGATGAAATGAGAATGAATGGATATATGTAACTGTTTAACAGTGGTTTAATTTATTATCGTGTTATGGGTTAGTGTAGTCATGTCACTTCGTGTACCCCATTGGAACAAGTGTGCCTCTTAATACATTGTTATGTTATAATACTTAAGTGTGTTATTCTATTTTTTTTTTAAAAAAAAATTGTTCCGTTGTTTTAGTTCCTTTGGGGTTCGCACGGCGGGGCGTGACAAACATTGTATTTATGATTCTAAAAAAAAAACAATTGTATTTTTTAATTCAAATACATAAAGGAAAAGTTTTGATTTGTAAAGGAATACAATACATTTTTATACAATTCTAGGCTAATTAAATAAATCCATACTATCAAGCACAAATTGAATTATTTTTATTTTTAATGAAACAATGTTTTGATTTATAAACTGAAATGTTTAATTTAGGATTCAATAGTAATAAGGTAATTGATTTTGAGAATAATAATGTAGGAATATTTTTTTTTTATGTTATACATAATTTAAATTAATGATATCAAGTTTCTACAAATTTATTTTTTTATATATATTGAATCAAAGCAAATTACAAAGAATAATGTTCCTTGAGATATGGCCAAGATGCCCAATCAAAGGAATTAAAATCTCAAATATCTTTGAAGTTATGAATTCCCTTTTTAAACAAGTAATAAACATGCCTTGGAAAGCTAATAGCAAGTGGCTAATTATGGTAATTAATAACTCTATTCCACCAAATTGAAGCTGAGGAAAAACTAAAACCATGTTGTAAGGAAGCATTATTCCAAGTTAAGAAGTGAAAAACTTGTTGCGAGGCTCTCCAAATAGATTAAAGAGGAAAGGAAGCTCTGATTTTAAAAAAGGGAGACATTAAAATCTTATCTAACCATTTTACTGATTGCCACTTACTTTTAACAACAACCTCCATAATTTGATGTTGTACTAAAATATTCCATGGTTCATCACCATTAGCAGCTCTAACAATACACTTTGCAGCGAGGTAAAGCCCTTGATTTTTGGGGTCTATGAGACCGAGGCCTCCATTAGTTCTTGGTTGAATACAATGGGACCAAGAAGAGGCAATGAAACCAACATTACCATCCCATTTGGACCAGAGAAATTTTTGAATCATCTTGTTTAATTCTTCATAACCCTACATGGAAGGCATCCAACAAGATGAGTAGTAAACACGAGTAGCAATTAAAAAAATGTTGGCAACCTGGATCTTACCTGCCAAGGATAAAAATTTATTACCCCAAGTAAAAAATTTATTTTTTAATCTACCTAGAAACCATCTCCACATATCTGAAAGTGAGGACCCTATAACAAAGGGAATGCCTAAATATCTTGTTATCTCCCCATGATTGATAGGTTTCCATTCTTTGTGTATCCAATGTGGAATAGAGCCACTTTGTGATATCAAAAACTCAGTTTTATTATGAGATAGTTGAGATCCAGAAACAACAAAATACAATTCCAAGATTTCCAATGTATTGTTAAGTTCCTCTTCAAAATTTTGGAAAAATATCATGTTATCATTAGCAAAATGCGAGTTAATGACCACCTTTCCCTGAGGAATGGAAATACCTCTAATAAGTTTCATTTGATTAGCCTTTTGAAGAAGATATCTCGATGTATCAATAGTTTGCACATATAAATTTAAATGAGATAGAGGACACCCCTGTCTTATAGAATGTTGTAGCTCAAAGGGAGGTGAAATAGAGTTATTAATTACAATATGAGAATTGGCATCTTTAAATAACAATGAAACATGATTTTGAATCCTTGGACCAAAACCCAACCACTGCAACATTTTAAGAATGAAACACCAACGAATTCTATCATACAATTTATCAAAATTGAGCTTAACCACAAGTATGTTTTGGCATGATTGTTGGGCCCATTCTATAGTCTCCCATGCCAACATAAGATTATCAAAAATAAATCTACCTTTTATAAATCCAATTTTCTCGACTCTCAGTATATGTTGCACAATAGGTTTAATTAATGAAGACATTATCAAGTTTCTACAATTCATATTGTTCTCTTTTAATGATTTCTTGATTTAATCCTATGGGAATTTTTGCATCAAATCTAGAATTTAAAGTATAAAAATTGAATGTTTTTAATTTGATGAATGTGTCTAGTTTTGTATAATACTTTTAATATCTATTATAGACACATAAAATTGGCCATCGTTATTTATCTAGTTTTTTCTTCTACATTTGATCAAATACAACCCTTATTATTCAATTAATTATCCAATTTTCATCCCTGTATTAATTAAATACTATTTTATTACTTAATTAATAAAGTAATTATTCATTCCAAGCTTATTTCTAACCTAAACCATTTAATCATCTCTCTCATATATTCCACCTTAGATAAACAAATCTAATTCTTCACTTATCTATGTTACTCACCCTCATCCAAAAAATTAAATAAATAATATAATTATTTGATTACCTATTTTCTACACTTTTCATCAAGTGGGCTAAGACCACTTAGCTATTTAATATCCCACTTGCACAACCAACCACTAGTCAACCCCCTTAATCCTACACATCTTCCAAGGTGTACAAAGGAATGGGTTCTTTGTGCACAGGGCATGGGCATTTGTACATGTGTAATGGAATTGATACTATGTCACATGGGTCAAAGGACTTGCTCACCCTCAAGAGTACTCCAAATTAACCCTCCCATCTTGTCTACCCTGTGACATAGATTTTTGGGAACCTAATGCTTCTCTTGCACTTATAGTGTTTTTCACCTAAAACGAGAGATATTAGATCCAAAAATGCTTATGAAGAGCCTCTCTCACTAAACTCTACTAAATATGACATAACTCTACCATATCTTCCTCAAGCTGTGATTTTATCTCATGAATAAATGGGCAAGCATCTTAGCTATGATTTTATCTCTCGATGAGTTTGTAACTATGACTTTGGCAACTAATTATGCATACTTGAATGGGATGCTAGTACATGAAGATATGTAGCGTGTAATATCCCCCACTAAATTTTTTCTTGGGATATGAATGATATGTATATCAAATCCTAAGTCCTAACTAATGATTTTGCACAGGAAGTTATAATGTATTTTCCAATATGAAATCCTTACTAGTTATTGCCGAATTAAATACAATATGCTTGCAAATCTGAAATAATAGTCCTGAATTATATATTTATTGCATACCACAAACAACAATCTAATACATGTAATTGGCTACTCAAATGATGAATGAAGACTACTGAAATCAGAAATAATCTATAGCTAATCCTAACAAAAGTACGACAGCCCAAACTTCAGCAAGGTTCCTGCGATTTTCTGAAGGAATGAAGCAGATGAGTTTAAGTATGATGGCACCCTTCTCCAAACTCTCGACAACCAGATTGGGCAGTTCAAAGTTTCAAACCCTACAAATAAGCAATGATTTTCCCTTAAATTAGTGTGGCTCCGTTCAGAGAATCACAAGCTAATTTTTACCCTAAAATAGCCCTAAAACAACAAAGATTTCCACAACCAACAATGAAAATGATGCAACACCCCTTCAGCACAAATGTAATCTTGGTATCAATCTAAAATTTCAACAGTTCAGCCTAATAGTGATTCATGTATGAAATCACTCCAAGGACTTGTGTAATGTCCCCATTTTTATGACGTCCTCTTTTAGTTGGGATGATTCAAGCATACTTACTATTATTAGTAAGTGCTATTTTTAGCAGGGGGTTTGATGTAGTGTTTTGGTCTTTGGAGAGCCCTTTTGAGCATTTCAGCTTCTTTTCAGTTCAAGCTTTAGGGCAAGGTTTACTATTTTTAGTACTTTGGGTCAATGGGTCCCAGTCAGGCGGGTCACTACAACACAAAATTCAGTTGATATAAAGTTATTAAGGCTAAATCAATTTAATATTTATTTTATGTTTTGAAAAAAGGTTTTATATAAAGTAACTTTATATTTAATCATTGTGGGTCCTGAGAGGACATAAAAAGTACTATGGCACCTAGTCAATGACTTAAAGTAATTTTAAAGTATTTAATATTGCGAAAAGGGGATGGATGCCTAAATAATAAAAGAAGTTAATTTTATTTAAAAAGGCTAAAGTTGAGTTGATATTAAAAGATTTATTTTAATACCTCCTCTTTGGGCGCCCAAGTTGAAGAAGGATTTAAAATTAAATTAAAAGAAAAGCTTTTGGAAGTGGGTGGATTTAACGGTTGCTGGAAAAAAAAAAAGTGATTTTGTTTATCCCACATTGGCAAGGTGAATGAATGAACTCTCTTAAGAGAGTTATAAAAGAGATTGAGGAGCTCTCTTTTAGCAATGGATGTTTGATTATTTTGATGTTGTGGGTTTGGAGTTTGGCTTTGAGCTAGATTTTGACTTGTTGAGACAAAAACCTCTTTAAGATCGTCTTTCTTCATGTGTGAAAGACCACATCAAGAGAGTGTTTGGTGGAGCTTCATTTAGGAGCTTCAAATGTGATTCATGGTTTGCAGATTTGGAATTAAAGATGAAGATTAGTGATATATTTTGGGGTGAAATTTGATGGTTTGGCTTGTTATTTTTCAAGAAGGAATTTTGTTGAGTGTTGTAATCAATTTGGTGAGATTTTTTGGTATTTTCCTATGTTTCATGTGCCTCCTGGGAATACATATTTTTCTCATTAAACAAAAATGGAAGGAGATTTCAAACTGGGTGCTTGACTAATCCATTCCTCTTCCATGGGCGATCATTTTAAGCATTAGTTCAAAATTTTTGATGTAGAATTCGATTTTAGGGAGCAAATCTCCCTAGCTAGGACAATACGATCTCTTGGGATTAGAGAACAGGGTTTTCAGAGATTAAAGGAGCCAATTTCAGTTGAAAGAATACCCTAGATTAAAGGAGCCAATTTAATCTTGTTTAAATGCATTTTGTTCATTTAAAAAAAAAAATAATTATTAGGAAATGGACCCACTTTTGCAAATTGGTATCTCGCTTCCTACTAATCGATCCGCCTCTATCCATCTAAGGACCCTTATCAAATGGGGATCCCAATTTTAAAAGCGGATCCTACTTTACATTTAGGCTCAAGATCCCCGAAAGCAAATAGATCCCCATTTTAAAAATCGAGATCCCGCTTATAAAAATGGACATCCTGTTTATAAAAAACGGGATCCCGTTTTTGCAATGCTGATTTCATTTTTTTGGTTGAGGAAAAAACTTCCACGTTTCGTGGACTAAACTTTGTGCACTTACCCTAGTATAGGACTTCTAAAACCCCTTATCCTTTTTCCCTTTGTTTTAGAATCTCAAAATCAGAAATCCCAAAAAAATAATAGAGCATTCAACGTCAAATCCACCTAAGTCCTCACTTTTGAATAATTTTTCAAACATAGGTCCCTTTGTGTTACCAGCATATCACAACGCCCATTGAGCTTATCCACACATCAAGACCTGACTTCAAAAACATTGCAATTACCATACGATCTTTGTTGCAATCTTAGCATACGCGATAGTTTTTCAAGAGAGGATAGAGCGTCTTTGGACTCTTTCTTCTAGAGTGTTTGGTGTGTCACAAAACGCACATCAACAGTGTGTTGTTCTGATTTCATTATTTTATTTCTGCAATTTTAGTTCTTGATTTGTTCTATGTCTCTTTTAAAATTAACACAAATACTATAGATGGTATCAAGAACTCTTAGGTAGCACAAGAAATGGTAGAACCTAAACCTACTAGAAAATATTAGAGTATGGATCACTATGCTACCACAATTTAAAGTTTGTTTGTAGCTGGATGACATTGGTGCTATGTACTAGATATGTGGGATATGCAACCATGTCTCAGTCCAATTCAAACCTGTTTTGTGATCAGGGTTGATACAACTGTGGAATCTCTTAGGGGGCAAGAGAATCATTGTGAGCTCAACCCAGGCTGATTTGGGCAAACCAAAACCATATTTCACAAGTATTACAGAATCCAAAATGAATCTAGTGAATTTTGATGACCTAAAAAAGTAAATAAATATTTTGGTGTTCATTTGAGGCAAATCCACTCTTTTTCCTACCCGCATCTACAAGAAACTAATTTAATGCCACCCAAGAACCATGTAGATTGGGTTAATCTTCACACGAAAAATAATCCTAGTGATAAGTTCTAATTTAATTTTTCCTAGTAATACAATTGGAGATTTTGGTGCTCTAATTAATTCTTGGAGATCATTTGATTGGAAACCACTATTAACATCAGATCGCTTTAGGTGATCAAAATTGACAATCACATGATCATTTGATTGCATTTGGGGAGGATTGGTCAGAATTAAGGTGCAGAACATCCACTTCCAAACTTCCAGTTAAACTAGAATTATCTGAATACTTAGGATTTTGAAGCTATCTCTTTCACTCTTTCTTTTCAAGCTATAAATTTTCTCCAAGACTTGAATTCAATAATAATGATAAAGATATTTTAGGTGAACTGCCTAAATATAGTTATTACCTAAATTCAATTAGACATTAAATTAAATAGGAAGTGTATTTTATTTCTCTATAATAATATTCTAAATTTTATTCCTATAAACTATAGTTAAATGTATATTATAATTTTATTTCTCTGTAATAATATATTATATATTTTATTCCTATAAACTATATATTGAGATATATATACTATTTTACTATATAACACATAAATTTTAATTTCGAAGAATTAATTTATTTCATTTACATTGTTTGCTTTATTTTTATTTGAAAAGTTGTTTTTATTTACTTAAGAATGATTTTATTCATTAACTATGTGTTTTGTTTTATTTTAGCTTTTATAGTTAAAGTGAGGGTTACGACCCTCTCCCTTTGTATTAATTAATAAAAATATTTTACATATATTATCTATTGATAATAAAAGATTAATGATAAAACAAGAAGAAACTAGAAATCACAGTCATTGTAGACTCATGATAAACACCATCACAAAGTATGAGGCTTTTACTATGTAACATGAGTATTTGCATACATGGTCAATGAGCCATTGTCAATCAAAACTACCTAATAGAACTGAACTGCATATATGACTAAAATTTAGACATAGATAAGTGAGATACCAAAGAAAGAAACTAGCTTAGTAATACCCTTGCACTAGACAAACTATAAGATTTTCAACATGGTAGCTATAGGCCAAAGGAACTGTCCTTTCTCTTGACCAATGAAACATAGAATAATCATAAGTCTACAATTTGAGATCCATCCATCAGTAAAATGAATAATAAAAAACTATTTAATATTTTGCATAATTGTAGGTTGTTATACCTCTACTTTTAGATCCTCTTGTTAATTTACAGAAAAATAATAATGAAAAAGAAAGAAACCAGAGAATTTATCTTACCAGCATGTGTAGTTTATTTATATTCCATAATTTCTTAACCATTAGATGGAAACTAACATTTCATTTAACTCTGTAAGTCTACCTTGAAATGAACATACCATGAACTTATAAGTTGTATTCAGCAGAAAAGAATTATGTGTGGAACATATGTAACTATACCCAGGGGACTTTATAGTGAAAAGTTGCGCCAACAACAATATGTAACTGTCCATTCTATACTTAATATGAAAAAGACTTACATTTAAAATAAAAATTATGTAATTCAAAATGTATTTGAAAAATAACTTTGAATAATGAAAGGTAGATTTCACCATCTTAGAAGACCTTTCTTGTATAATTTTATTCCCCAGAGTTTTCCTCATCCTCCTGCTGAAGAGGAGCTTTGTTTGCATGAGGAAAGATATGAACTCTGAACAAAGGTTTCCTTTGATCGTCGGCCTGGTTTTCCTCCTCCTCCTGAAAAGGAGCTTTGTTTGCATGAGGAAAGATATGAACTCTGAACATAAATTTGCTTTGATCGTTGTCCAGCTGCTCAAAAATACAAATGTCTCCTTCCTTTATATTATTAGCCCGTGTAAAATATCTCCACCCCGCACTAAAGGTAGGTGTATTGCTCTTCATAACACATTGCACCTTCCATTCCTTCTGTTCTCCATTCAAAAGAACAACAAGAACAACTTCACTTTTTTTTTAGAAGTTGAATGGGATAATCCCATATTTTGGTGAACACCTGCATTTCCAAACCATGCCAAAAACTAAGTAATTTAACCCAAAAGATCATTGATTTAATACATTCTTAAACTTCACAATTCACACAAATGTAGATTTCCATATTATGCCTTGCATATTGTGAGCTTGTTAAATGCCTCTGTTTTAGATCCTCTACTCCTAATGAAAATTTGAAAATATATATAACCAAAGAAAGTAGAGAATTTGATCTCACTAGCACGTGTGGTTCATTTACGTTCCATGATTTCATAACCATTTCACGAAAGGGCCTATCTGATTTGAAGGGAGCAGTAGAGGAGACACATTGTCCATGGTTTTTGGATGAACAGCCTGCAGCAAATTAACTTTGTTGTTATACCAGTTCTCCTGATAAAAATAGGATCTGAATGCCTATTTTGAAAGATCAAATAAATTATGGAGCTTAAAAATTTAATAAAGCTGGACAAAACTTTTGCTTACCAAGAAAAGAGGTAGCCGCTGGTTCAGATGTGTCGTTTTGCTCATCAGAAACCAAATCAACCACTAAACTAGTGTTTGTTTTGTCATGGTATTTACCATGTTTTCTAAGACATTCCAAAGTGCACGTCCTCCATGCTATGAAAAGCTCCCTAGTTTCTTCATCTTCCATGATGCAAAACTTATACAAATAGCCTCAAAAGCACATTTAAAATCCTGAAACACAGTATAACAACAACACAGGCAAAGTCTGAATGAATGAATGACGTGCACTTGAAGGTAAGTCAAGTAGAATTAGATAAGTGAAGCAAAGAATGGCAATATTGGCGAGGCATACAAATCGTATACTGTGATGGATTCCTGCTCTGGCACGTGAAGGACTTCCTCATAGAGAGGTCTGAATTTCTGACAAACAAGTTTGACAGAGTAACCATTTGGAGGCACTTGTTGTGACATGTCTACAAGCTCTAGAGGCCTTAGACAATACGCATGGAGTTGGACCACCTCCCATTTTATTTTTAGCAAACTAATCACATCACTTAGTGCTATAACGTGGTACTAATGTCGTATTCGAGTCATAAATAGTAGGGCATGTGTGAATTGTGAGATCTGAGAGACAATGTTCCCAAAAAAACAATTAATGGAGATACAGTGAACTTGAGTATTGTCGGTCACCGGAGTTCATTTAAAGTTGCCGATAGTTTTTTCCTGCTTATGGGATATCTTTATGATTTATGGGAACCTTTTCATTCATTTTATAAAGTAACTTCCCATTTAATTCATCACAAGTCTCTCTCCACGTATTTCAAGGCGACAGGATAGACTTTAAAATGGAAAATTAACAACTATTTTGATTTTGGCGGCATTTTGTTCTTTTTCTTGGACATTAGTGATTAGGATTGTAAGAGATTCAAACTCGGTTAGTTGTGAATGATAATAAAATTAAAATTTATTGCAAACTGGATGTAATTATGTCTTAAAATTAAAAAGTTGGTGACAAAGTATCGAGGAACAAGTGGGGCTTTCAAAAAGAAGAAGCATTATATTTTATTTTTCTTATTTTTATTTTTATTTTTTTTAACGATTGGAATCGGGTGCAGCACGGCCCCCCTATAACCGCCCACCGCCGGTAAACTTTTTACCATGACCAATAGTGCTGGTGGGACACACAAACTGGTACCACGGGAGAGTTGGAGAGTCGAACCCATGGTGGGCGCCCTAGGAAAGGGAACACCTAAAAGAAACATTGTATTTATGATTCTAAAAAAAAAACAATTATATTTTTTAATTCAAATACATAAAGGAAAAGTTTTGATATGTAAAGGAATACAATACATTTTTATATAATTCTAGGCTAATTAAATAAATCCATACTATCAAGTACAAATTAAATTATTTTTTATTTTTAATGAAACAATGTTTTGATTTATAAACTGAAATGTTTAATTTAGGATTCAATAGTAATAAGGTAATTAATTTTGAGAATAATAATATAGGAATATTTTTTTATGTTATACAAAATTTAAATTAATGATATCAAGTTTCTACAAATTTATTTTTATATATATATTGAATCAAAGCAAATTACAAAGAATAAAGTTCCTTGAGATATGGCCAAGAGGCCCAATCAAAGGAATTAAAATCTCAAATATCTTTGAACTTATGAATTCCCTTTTTAAACAAGTAATAAGCATGCCTTGGAAAGCTAATAGCAAGTGGCTAATTATGGTAATTAAGAACTCTATTCCATCAAATTGAAGCTGAGGAAAAACTAAAACCATGTTGTAAGGAAGCATTATTCCAAGTTAAGAAGTGACAAACTTGTTGCCAAGCTCTCCAAATAGATTAAAGAGGAAAGGAAGCTCTGATTTTTAAAAAGGGAGACATTAAAATCTTATCTAACCATTTTATTGCATGCCACTTACTTTTATTAAAAACCTCCATAATTTGATTTCGTACTAAAATCTTCCATGGTTCATCACCATTAGCAGCTCTAACAATCCACTTTGCAGTGAGGCAAAGCCCTTGATTTTTGGGGTCTATGAGACCGAGGCATCCATTAGTTCTTGGTTGAATACAATGGGACCAAGAAGAGGCAATGAAACCTACATTACCATCCCATTTGGACCAGATAAATTTTTGAATCATCTTGTTTAATTCTTCATAACCATACATGGAAGGCATCCAACAGGATGAGTAGTAAACACGATTAGCAATTAAAAAATTGTTGGCAACCTGGATCTTACCTGCGAAGGATAAAAATTTATTACCCCAAGTAAAAAATTTATTTTTTAATTTACCTAGAAACCATCTCCACATATCTGAAAGTGAGTACCCTATACCAAAGGGAATGCCTAGATATCTTGTTATCTCCCCATGATTGACAAGTTTCCATTATTTGTGAATCTAATGTGGAATAGAGCCACTTTGTGACATCAAAAACTCAGTTTTCTTATGAGATAGTTGAGATCCAGAAACAACACAATACAATTCCAAGATTTCCAATGTATTGTTAAGTTCCTCTTCAAAATTTTGCAAAAATATCATGTTATCATCAGCAAAATGCGAGTTAATGACCACCTTTCCCTGAGGAATGGAAATACCTCTAATAAGTTTCATTTGATTAGCCTTTTGAAGAAGATATCTTGGTGCATCAACAGTGAGCACATATAAATTTAAATGAGATAGAGGACACCCCTGTCTTATAGAATGTTGTAGCTCAAAGGGAGCTGAAATATAGTTATTAATTACAAGATGAGAATTTGCATCTTTAAATAACATTGAAACATGCTTTTGAATGATTGGACCAAAACCCAACCACTGCAACATTTTAAAAATGAAAAACCAACGAATTCTATCATACGATTTATCAAAATTGAGCTTAACCACAAGTATGTTTTGGCATGATTGTTGGGCCCATTCTATATTCTCCCATGCCAACATAAGATTATCAAGAATAAATCTGCCTTTTATAAATCCAATTTGCTCGACTCTCACTATATGTTGCACAATAGGTTTAATTAATGAAGACATTATCAAGTTTCTACAATTCATATTGTTCTCTTTTAATGATTTCTTGATTTAATCCTTTGCGAATTTTTGCATCAAATCTAGAATTTAAAGTATAAAAATTGAATGTTTGTAATTTGATGAATGTGTCTAGTTTTGTATAATTTTTTTAATATCTATTATAGACACATAAAATTGGCCATCCTTATTTATCTAGTTTTTTCTTCTATGTATTTGATCAAATACAACCATTATTATTCAATTGATTATCCAATTTTCATCCCTGTATTAATTAAATACTATTTTATTACTTAATTAATAAAGTAATTATTCATTCCAAGCTTATTTCTAACCTAAACCATTTAATCATCTCTCTCATATATTCCACCTTAGATAAACAAATCTAATTCTTCACTTATCTATGTTACTCACCCTCATCCAAAAAATTAAATAAATAATATAATTATTTGATTACCTATTTTCTACACTTTTCATCAAGTGGGCTAAGACCACTTAGCTATTTAATATCCCACTTGCACAACCAACCACTAGTCAACCCCCTTAATCCTACACATCTTCCAAGGTGTACAAAGGAATGGGTTCTTTGTGCACAGGGCATGGGCATTTGTACATGTGTAATGGAATTGATACTATGTCACATGGGTCAAAGGACTTGCTCACCCTCAAGAGTACTCCAAATTAACCCTCCCATCTTGTCTACCCTGTGACATAGATTTTTGGGAACCTAATGCTTCTCTTGCACTTATAGTGTTTTTCACCTAAAACGAGAGATATTAGATCCAAAAATGCTTATGAAGAGCCTCTCTCACTAAACTCTACTAAATATGACATAACTCTACCATATCTTCCTCAAGCTGTGATTTTATCTCATGAATAAATGGGCAAGCATCTTAGCTTGATTTTATCTCTCGGCGAGTTTGTAACTATGACTTTGGCAACTAACTATGCATACTTGAATGGGATGCTAGTACATGAAGATATGTAGCGTGTAATATCCCCCACTAAATTTTTTCTTGGGATATGAATGATATGTATATCAAATCCTAAGTCCTAACTAATGATTTTGCACAGGAAGGTTATAATGTATTTTCCAATATGAAATCCTTACTAGTATTTGCCAAATTAAATACAGTATGCTTGCAAATCTGAAATAATAGTCCAGAATTATATATTTATTGCATACCACAAACATCAATCTAATGCATGTAATTGGCTGCTCAAATGATGAATGAAGACTGCTGAAATCAGAAATAATCTATAGCTAATCCTAACAGAAGTACGGCAGCCCAAACTTCAAAAAGGTTGCTGCGATTTTATGAAGGAATGAAGCAGATGAGTTTAAGAATGATGGCACCCTTCTCCAAACCCTCGACAACCAGATTGGGCAGTTCAAAGTTTCAAACCCTACAAATAAGTAGTGATTTTCCCTTAAATTAGTGTGGCTCCATTCAAAGAACCATAGGCCAATTTTTACCCTAAAATAGGCCTAAAACAATAGAGATTTCACAGCCGATAATGAAAATGATGCAGCACCCCTTCAGCACAAATGTAATCTTGGTATCAATTTGAAATTTCAACAATTGAGCCTAATAGTGATTCGTGTATGAAATCGCTCCAAGGACTTGTGTAATGTCCCCATTTTTATGACATCCTCTTTTAGTTGGGATGATTCAAGCATACTTACTATTTTTAGCAGGGGGTTTGGTGCAGTGTTTTGGTCTTTGGAGAGCCCTTTAGAGAATTTTAGCTTCTCTTTAGTTCAAGCTATAGGGCACAGTTTACTATTTTTAGTACTTTGGGTCAACGGGTCCTAGTCAGGTGGGTCACTACAACACAAAATTCAGTTGATATAATGTTATTAAGGCTAAATCAATTTAATATTTGATTTATGCTTCGAAAAAAGGCTTTATATAAACTAACTTTATATTTAATCATTGAGGGTCCTAAGAGGACATAAAAAGTACCATGGCGCCTAGTCAATGACTTAAAGTCATTTTAAAGTATTTAATATTGCAAAAAGGGGATGGATGCCTAAATAATAAAAGAAGTTAATTTTATTTAAAAAGGCTAAAGTTGAGTTGATATTAAAAGATTTATTTTAATACCTCCTCTTTGGGCGCCCAAGTTGAAGAAGGATTTAAAATTAAATTAAAAGAAAAGCTTTTGGAAGTGGGTGGATTTAACAGTTGCTGGAAAAAAAAAAGAGTGATTTTGTTTATCCCACATTGGCAAGGTGAATGAATGAACTCTCTTAAGAGAGTTATAAAAGAGATTGAGGAGCTCTCTTTTAGCAATAGATGTTTGATTATTTTGATGTTGTGGGTTTGGAGTTTAGCTTTGAGCTAGATTTTCACTTGTTGAGACGAAAACCTCTTTAAGATCGCCTTTCTTCATGTGTGAAAGACCACATCAAGAGAGTGTTTGGGGGAGCTTCATTCAGGAGCTTCAAATGTGCTTCATGGTTTACATATTTTGAAATAAAGATGAAGATTAGTGATATATTTTGGGGTGAAATTTGATGGTTTGGCTTGTTATTTTCCGAGAAGGAATTTTGGTGAGTGTTGTAATCAATTTGGTGAGATTTTTTGGTATTTTCCTATGTTTCATGTGGCACCTTGGAATACATATTTTTCTCATTAAACAAAAATGGAAGGAGATTTCAAACTGGGTGCTTGACTAATCCATTCCTCTTCCATGGGCGATCATTTTAAGCATTATTTCAAAAAATTTGATGTAGACTTGGATTTTATGGAGCAAATTGCCCTAGCTAGGACAGTATGACCTCTTGGGATTAGAGAACAGAATTTTTAGAGATTAAAGGAGCCAATTTCAGTTGAAACAATACCCTAGATTAAAGGAGCCAATTTAATATTGTTTAAATGTAGTTTGTTTTTAAAAAAATAAATAGCATTAGAAAATGGGATCCCAATTTTTATAAATTGGGATCTCGTTTCCTACTAATCGGGATCCAGTTCCCTATCCGTTGATTTAGGACCCTTTAACAAATTGGATCTCGATTTTTAAAAAGTGGGATCCTGTTTTACATTTAGGCTCGAGATCCTGAAGCTAAACCGGATCCCAATTTTTAAAAATGGACATCCTGTTTATAAAAAACGGGATCCCGTTTTTGCAATGCTGATTTCATTTTTTTGGTTGAGGAAAAAACTTCCACGTTTCGTGGACTAAACTTTGTGCACTTACCCTAGTATAGGACTTCTAAAACCCCTTATCCTTTTTCCCTTTGTTTTAGAATCTCAAAATCAGAAATCCCAAAAAAATAATAGAGCATTCAACGTCAAATCCACCTAAGTCCTCACTTTTGAATAATTTTTCAAACATAGGTCCCTTTGTGTTACCAGCATATCACAACGCCCATTGAGCTTATCCACACATCAAGACCTGACTTCAAAAACATTGCAATTACCATACGATCTTTGTTGCAATCTTAGCATACGCGATAGTTTTTCAAGAGAGGATAGAGCGTCTTTGGACTCTTTCTTCTAGAGTGTTTGGTGTGTCACAAAACGCACATCAACAGTGTGTTGTTCTGATTTCATTATTTTATTTCTGCAATTTTAGTTCTTGATTTGTTCTATGTCTCTTTTAAAATTAACACAAATACTATAGATGGTATCAAGAACTCTTAGGTAGCACAAGAAATGGTAGAACCTAAACCTACTAGAAAATATTAGAGTATGGATCACTATGCTACCACAATTTAAAGTTTGTTTGTAGCTGGATGACATTGGTGCTATGTACTAGATATGTGGGATATGCAACCATGTCTCAGTCCAATTCAAACCTGTTTTGTGATCAGGGTTGATACAACTGTGGAATCTCTTAGGGGGCAAGAGAATCATTGTGAGCTCAACCCAGGCTGATTTGGGCAAACCAAAACCATATTTCACAAGTATTACAGAATCCAAAATGAATCTAGTGAATTTTGATGACCTAAAAAAGTAAATAAATATTTTGGTTTTCATTTGAGGCAAATCCACTCTTTTTCCTTCCCGCATCTACAAGAAACTAATTTAACGCCACCCAAGAACCATGTAGATTGGGTTAATCTTCACACGAAAAATAATCCTAGTGATAAGTTCTAATTTAATTTTTCCTAGTAATACAATTGGAGATTTTGGTGCTCTAATTAATTCTTGGAGATCATTTGATTGGAAACCACTATTAACATCAGATCGCTTTAGGTGATCAAAATTGACAATCACATGATCATTTGATTGCATTTGGGGAGGATTGGTCAGAGTTAAGGTGCAGAACATCCACTTCCAAACTTCGAGTTAAACTAGAATTATCTGAATACTTAGGATTTTGAAGCTATCTCTTTCACTCTTTCCTTTCAAGCTATAAATTTTCTCCAAGACTTGAGTTCAATAATAATGATAAAGATATTTTAGGTGAACTGCCCAAATATAGTTATTACCTAAATTCAATTAGACATTAAATTAAATAGGAAGTGTATTTTATTTCTCTATAATAATATTCTAAATTTTATTCCTATAAACTATAGTTAAATGTATATTATAATTTTATTTCTCTGTAATAATATATTATATATTTTATTCCTATAAACTATATATTGAGATATATATAATATTTTACTATATAACACATAAATTTTAATTTCGAAGAATTAATTTATTTCATTTACATTGTTTGCTTTATTTTTATTTGAAAAGTTGTTTTTATTTACTTAAGAATGATTTTATTCATTAACTATGTGTTTTGTTTTATTTTAGCTTTTATAGTTAAAGTGAGGGTTACGACCCTCTCCCTTTGTATTAATTAATAAAAATATTTTACATATATTATCTATTGATAATAAAAGATTAATGATAAAACAAGAAGAAACTAGAAATCACAGTCATTGTAGACTCATGATAAACACCATCACAAAGTATGAGGCTTTTACTATGTAACATGAGTATTTGCATACATGGTCGATGAGCCATTGTCAATCAAAACTACCTAATAGAACTGATCTGCATATATGACTAAAATTTAGACATAGATAAGTGAGATACCAAAGAAAGAAACTAGCTTAGTAATACCCTTGCACTAGACAAACTATAAGATTTTCAACATGGTAGCTATAGGCCAAAGGAACTGTCCTTTCTCTTGACCAATGAAACATAGAATAATCATAAGTCTACAATTTGAGATCCATCCATCAGTAAAATGAATAATAAAAAACTATTTAATATTTTGCATAATTGTAGGTTGTTATACCTCTACTTTTAGATCCTCTTGTTAATTTACAGAAAAATAATAATGAAAAAGAAAGAAACCAGAGAATTTATCTTACCAACATGTGTAGTTTATTTACATTCCATAATTTCTTAACCATTAGATGGAAACTAACATTTCATTTAACTCTGTAAGTCTACCTTGAAATGAACATACCATGAACTTATAAGCTGTATTCAGCAGAAAAGAATTATGTGTGGAACATATGTAACTGTACCCAGGGGACTTTATAGTGAAAAGTTGCGCCAACAACAATATGTAACTGTCCATTCTATACTTAATATGAAAAAGACTTACATTTAAAATAAAAATTATGTAATTCAAAATGTATTTGAAAAATAACTTTGAATAATGAAAGGTAGATTTCACCATCTTAGAAGACCTTTCTTGTATAATTTTATTCCCCAGAGTTTTCCTCATCCTCCTGCTGAAGAGGAGCTTTGTTTGCATGAGGAAAGATATGAACTCTGAACAAAGGTTTCCTTTGATCGTCAGCCTGGTTTTCCTCCTCCTCCTTAAAAGGAGCTTTGTTTGCATGAGGAAAGATATGAACTCTAAACATAAATTTTCTTTGATCGTTGTCTTGCTGCTCAAAAATACAAATGTCTCCTTCGTTTATATTATTAGCCCGTGTAAAATATCTCCACCCTGCACTAAAGGTAGGCGTATTGCTCTTCATAACACATTGCACCTTCCATTCCTTCTGTTCTCCATTCAAAAGAACAATAAGAACAACTTCACTTTTTTGTTTTGGAAGTTGAATGGGATAATTCCATATTTTGGTGAACTCCTACATTCCCAAACCATGCCAAAAACTAAGTAATTTAACCCAAAAGACCATTGATTTAATACATTCTTAAACTTCACTATTCACACAAATGCAGATTTCCATATTATGCCTTGCATATTGTGAGCTTGTTAAATGCCTCTATTTTAGATCCTCTACTCCTAATGAAAATTTGAAAATATATATAACCAAAGAAAGCAGAGAATTTGATCTCACTAGCACATGTGGTTCATTTATGTTCTGTGATTTCATAACCATTTCACGAAAGGGCCTATCTGATTTGAAGGGAGCAGTAGAGGAGACACACTATCCATGGTTCCTGGATGAACATCCTGCATCAAATTAGCTTTGTTGTTATACCAGTTCTCCTGATAAAAATAGGATCTAAATGCCTATTTTGAAAGATCAAATAAATTATGGAGCTTGAAAATTTAATAAATCTAGACAAAACTTTTGCTTACCAAGAAAAGAGGTAGCCGCTGGTTTAGATGTGTCATTATTTTGCTCATCAGAAACCAAATCAACCACTAAACTAGTGTTTGTTTTGTCATGGTATTTACCATGTTTTCTAAGACATTCCAAAGTGCACGTCCTCCATGGTATGAAAAGCTGCCCAATTTCTTCATCTTCCATGATGCAAAGCTTATATAGATAGCCTCAAAAGCACATTTAAAATCCTGAAACACAGTATAACAACACAAGAAAAGTCTGAATGAATGAATGACATGCACTTGAAGTTAAGTCAAGTAGAATTAGATCAGTGAAGAAAAGAATGGCAGTATTGGCGAGGCGTACAAATCGTATACTGTGAAGGATTCCTACTCTGGCACGTGAAGGAATTCCTCGTAGAGAGGTCTGAATTTCTGACAAACAAGTTTGACAGAGTAACCATTTGGAGGTGCTTGTTGTGACATGTCTACAAGCTCTACAAGCCTTAGACAATACGCTTGGAGTTGGACCACCTCCCATTTTATTTTTAGCAAACTAATCACATCACTTAGGGCTATAAGGTGGTACTAATGTCGTATTCGAGTCATAAATAGTAGGGTGTGTGTGAATTGTGAGATCTGAGAGACAATGTTCCCAAAAAAACAATTAATGGAGATACAGTGAACTTGAGTATTGTCAGTCACCAGAGTTCATTTAAAGTTGCCGATAGTTTTTTCCTGCTTATGGGATATCTTTATGATTTATGGGAACCTTTTCATTCATTTTATAAAGTAACTTCCCATTTAATTCATCGCAAATCTCTCTTCACGTATTTCAAGGCGGCAGGATAGACTTTAAAATGGAAAATTAACAACTAATTTGGTTTTGGCGGCGTTTTGTTCTTTTTCTTGGACATTAGTGATTAGGATTGTAAGAGATTCAAACTTGGTTAGTTGTGAATGATAATAAAATTAAAATTTATTGTGAACTGGATGTAATTATGTCTTAAAATTAAAAATTTGGTGACAAAGTATCGAGGAACAAGTGGAAAGCTAAGCATATAGCAAGTGGCTATTTATGATAATTAATAACTCTATTCCACCAAATTGAAGCTGAGGAAAAACTAAAACCATGTTGTAAGGAAGCATTATTCCAAGTTAAGAAGTGACAAACTTGTTGCCAAGCTCTCCAAATAGATTAAAGAGGAAAGGAAGCTCTGATTTTAAAAAGGGAGACATTAAAATATTATCTAACCATTTTACTTTTGCCACTTACTTTTAACAACAACCTCCATAATTTGATGTCGTACTAAAATCTTCCATAGTTCATCACCATTAGCAGCTCTAACAATCCACTTTGCAGCGAGGCAAAGCCCTTGATTTTTTGGGTCTATGAGACCGAGGCCTCCATTAGTTCTTGGTTGAATACAATGGGACCAAGAAGAGGCAATGAAACCTACATTACCATCCCATTTGGACCAAAGAAATTTTTGAATCATCTTGTTTAATTCTTCATAACCATACATGGAAGGCATCCAACAGGATGAGTAGTAAACACGAGTAGCAATTAAAAAATTGTTGGCAACCTGGATCTTACCTGCGAAGGATAAAAATTTATTACCCCAAGTAAAAAAATTATTTTTTAATTTACCTAGAAACCATCTCCACATATCTGAAAGTGAGTACCCTATACCAAAGGGAATGCCTAAATATCTTGTTATCTCCCCATGATTGACAGGTTTCCATTCTTTGTGAATCCAATGTGGAATAGAGCCACTTTGTGACATCAAAAACTCAGTTTTATTGTGAGATAGTTGACATCCAGAAACAACACAATACAATTCCAAGATTTCCAATGTATTGTTAAGTTCCTCTTCAAAAAAATTCAAAAATATGATGTTATCATCAGCAAAATGAGAGTTAATGACCACCTTTCCCTGAGGAATGGAAATACCTCTAATAAGTTTCATTTGATTAGCCTTTTGAAGAAGATATCTCGGTGCATCAATAGTGAGCACATATAAATTTAAATGAGATAGAGGACACCCCTGTCTTATAGAATGTTGTAGCTCAAAGGGAGCTGAAATAGAGTTATTAATTACAAGATGAGAATTTGCATCTTTAAATAACATTGAAACATGCTTTTGAATCCTTGGACCAAAACCCAACCACTGCAACATTTTAAGAATGAAACACCAACGAATTCTATCATACGATTTATCAAAATTGAGCTTAACCACAAGTATGTTTTGGCATGATTGTTGGGCCCATTCTATAGTCTCGCATGCCAACGTAAGATTATCAAGAATAAATCTGCCTTTTATAAATCCAATTTCCTCAACTCTCACTATATGTTGCACAATAGGTTTAATTAATGAAGACATTATCAAGTTTCTACAATTCATATTGTTCTCTTTTAATGATTTCTTGATTTAATCCTATGGGAATTTTTGCATCAAATCTAGAATTTAAAGTATAAAAATTGAATGTTTGTAATTTGATGAATGTGTCTAGTTTTGTATAATTTTTTTAATATCTATTATAGACACATAAAATTGGCCATCCTTATTTATCTAGTTTTTTCTTCTACATTTGATCAAATACAACCCTTATTATTCAATTAATTATCCAATTTTCATCCCTGTATTAATTAAATACTATTTTATTACTTAATTAATAAAGTAATTATTCATTCCGAGCTTATTTCTAACCTAAACCATTTAATCATCTCTCTCATATATTCCACCTTAGATAAACAAATCTAATTCTTCACTTATCTAAGTTACTCACCCTCATCCAAAAAATTAAATAAATAATATAATTATTTGATTACCTATTTTCTACACTTTTCATCAAGTGGGCTAAGACCACTTAGCTATTTAATATCCCACTTGCACAACCAACCACTAGTCAATCCCCTTAATCCTACACATCTTCCAAGGTGTACAAAGGAATGGGTTCTTTGTGCACAGGGCATGGGCATTTGTACATGTGTAATGGAATTGATACTGTCACATGGGTCAAAGGACTTGCTCATCCCTCAAGAGTACTCCAAATTACGCCTTCCATCTTGTCTACCCTATGACATAGATTTTTGGGAACCTAATGCTTCTCTTGCACTTATAGGGTTTTTCACCTAAAACGAGAGATATTAGATCCAAAAATGCTTATGAAGAGCCTCTCTCACTAAACTCTATGAAATATGACATAACTCTACCATATCTTCCTCAAGTTGTGATTTTATCTCATGAATAAATGGGCAAGCATCTTAGCTATGATTTTAGTACTTGAATGGGATGCTCGTACATGAAGATATGTAGTGTGTAATATCCCCCACTTAATTTTTTCTTGGGATGTGAATGATATGTATATCAAATCCTAAGTCCTAACTAATGATTTTGCACAGGAAGGTTATAATGTATTTTCCAATATGAAATCCTTACTAGTTATTTCCAAATTAAATACAGTATGCTTGCAAATCTGAAATAATAGTCCAGAATTATATATTTATTGCATACCACAAACAACAATCTAATACATGTAATTGGCTGCTCAAATGATGAATGAAGACTGCTGAAATATGAAATAATCTATAGCTAATCCTAATAGAAGTACGACTGCCCAAACATCAGCAAGGTTGCTGCGATTTTCTGAATGAATGAAGCAGATGAGTTTAAGAATGATGGCACCCTTCTCCAATCCCTCGACAACTAGATTGGGCAGTTCAAAGTTTCAAACCCTACAAATAAGCAATGATTTTCCCTTAAATTAGTGTGGCTCCGTTCAAAGAATCACAGGCTAATTTTTACCCTAAAATAGCCCTAAAACAACAGAGATTTCCATAGCCAACAATGAAAATGATGCAGCACCCCTTCAGCACAAATGTAATCTTGGTATCAATCTAAAATTTCAATAGTTGAGCCTAATAGTGATTCGTGTATGAAATCGCTCCAAGGACTTGTGTAATGTCCCCATTTTTTTGACGTCCTCTTTTAGTTGGGATGATTCAAGCATACTTACTATTTTTAGTAAGTGTTATTTTTAGCAGGGGGTTTGGTGCAGCGTTTTGGTCTTTGGAGAGCCCTTTCGAGCATTTCAGCTTCTCTTCAGTTCAAGCTTTAGGGAACAGTTTACTATTTTTAGTACTTTGGTTCAACGGGTCTCAGTCAGGCAGGTCACTACAACACAAAATTTAGTTGATATAAAGTTATTAAGGCTAAATCAATTTAATATTTGATTTATGCTTCGAAAAAAGGTTTTATATAAAGTAAGATTATATTTAATCATTGAGGCTCCTGAGAGGACATAAAAAGTAACATGGTGCCTAGTCAATGACTTAAAGTCATTTTAAAGTATTTAATATTGCAAAAAGGGGGTGGATGCCTAAATAATAAAAGAAGTTAATTTTATTTAAAAAGGCTAAAGTTGAGTTGATATTAAAATATTTATTTTAATACCTCCTCTTTGGGCGCCCAAGTTGAAGAAGGATTTAAAATTAATTTAAAAGAAAAGCTTTTGGAAGTGGGTGGATTTAACGGTTGCTGGAAAAAAAAAAAAGTGATTTTGTTTATCCCACATTTGCAAGGTGAATGAATGAACTCTCTTTAGAGAGTTATAAAAGAGATTGAGGAGCTCTCTTTTAGCAATGGATGTTTGATTATTTCGATGTTGTGGGTTTGGAGTTTGGCTTTGAGCTAGATTTCGACTTGTTGAGACGAAAACCTCTTTAAGATCGCCTTTGTTCATGTGTGAAAGATTACATCAAGAGAGTGTTTGGGGAAGCTTCATTCAGGAGCTTCAAATGTGCTTCATGGTTTGTAGATTTGGAATTAAAGATGAAGATTAGTGATATATTTTGGTGTCAAATTTGATGGTTTGGCTTGTTATTTTTCGAGAATGAATTTTGGTGAGTGTTGTAATCAATTTGGTGAGATTTTTTGGTATTTTCCTATGTTTCATATGGCACCTGGGAATACATATTTTTCTCATTAAACAAAAATGGAAGGAGATTTCAAACTGGGTGCTTGACTAATCCATTCCTCTTCCATGGGCGGTCATTTTAAGCATTAGTTCAAAAATTTTGATGTAGACTTGGATTTTAGGGAGCAAATCGCCCTAGCTAGGACAGTACAACCTCTTGGGATTAGAGAACAGGGCTTTCAGAGATTAAAGGAGCCAATTTCAATTGAAACAATACCCTAGATTAAAGGAGCCAATTTAATCTTGTTTAAATGCAGTTTGTTCATTTTTAAAAAAATAAATACCATTAGAAAATGGGATCCCAATTTTTTTAAATTGGGATCTCGTTTCCTACTAATCGGGATCCAGTTCCCTATCCGTCGGTTTAGGACCCTTTAACAAATGGGATCCCAATTTTTAAAAAGTGGGATCCTGTTTTACATTTAGGCTCGAGATCCCAAAGCTAAACGGGATCCAAATTTTTAAAAATTGAGATCCCGTTTATCAAAATCGGGATTGCGATTTTGCAATGCCGATTTCATTTTTTTGGCTGAGGAAAAAGCTTCCACGTTTCGTGGACTGAACTTTGTGCACTTACCCTAGTATAGGACTTCTAAAACCCCTTAACCTTTTTCCCTTTGTTTTAGAATCTCAAAATCAGAAATCTCAAAAAAAAAATAGAGCATTCAACTTCAAATCCACCTAAATCCTCACTTTTGAGTAATTTGTCAAACATAGGTCCCTTTGTTTTACCAGCATATCACAATGCCCATTGAGCTTATCCACACGTCAAGACCTGACTTCGAAAACATTAGAATTACCATACGATCTTTGTTGCAATCTTATCATACGCGATAGTTTTTTAAGAGAGGATAGAGTGTCTTTGGACTCTTTATTCTAGAGTGATTGGTGTGTCACAAAACACACATCAACAGTGTGTTGTTCTGATTTCATTATTTTATTTCTGCAATTTTAGTTCTTGATTTGTTCTATGTTTCTTTTAAAATTAACACAAATACTATAGATGGTATCAAGAACTCTTAGGTAGCACAAGAAAAGGTAGAACCTAAACCTACTAGTAAATATTAGAGTATGGATCACTATGGTACCACAATTTTTGTAGCTGGATGACATTGGTGCTATGTACTGGATATGTGGGATATGCAGCCATGTCTCGGTCCAATTCAAACCTGTTTTGTGATCAGGGTTGATACAACTATGGAATATCTTAGGAGGCAAGAGAATCATTGTGAGCTCAACCTAGGTTGATTTTGGCAAACCAATACCATATTTCACAAGTATTGCAGAATCCAAAATGAATCTAGTGAATTTTTATGACCTAAAAAAGTAAATAAATATTTTGGTGTTCATTTGAGGCAAATCCACTCTTTTTCCTACCCGCATATGCAAGAAACTAATTTAATGCCACCCAAGAACCATGTAGATGGGGTTAATCTTCACACGAAAAAATAATCCTAGTGATAAGTTCTAATTTAATTTTTCCTAGTAATACAATTGGAGATTTTGGTGCTCTAATTAATTCTTAGAGATCATTTGATTGGAAACCACTATTAACATCAGATCGCTTTAGGTGATCAAAATTGAGAATGACATGATCATTTGATTTTAGTTGGGGAGGATTTTTCATAATTAATGTGCAGAACATCCACTTCCAAACTTTGAGTTAAACTAGAATTATCTGAATACTTAGGATTTTGAAGCTATCTCTTTCACTCTTTCTTTTCAAGCTATAACTTTTCTCCAAGACTTGAGTTCAATAATAATGATAAAGATATTTTAGGTGAACTGCCTAAATATAGTTATTACCTAAATTCAATTAGACATTAAATTAAATAGGAAGTGTATTTTATTTCTCTATAATAATATTCTATTTTTAATTCCTATAAACTATAGTTAAATGTATATTATAATTTTATTTCTCTGTAATAATATATTATATATTTTATTCCTATAAACTATATATTGAGATATATATACTATTTTACTATATAACACATAAATTTTAATTTCGAAGAATTAATTTATTTCATTTACATTGTTTGCTTTATTTTTATTTGAAAAGTTGTTTTTATTTACTTAAGAATGATTTTATTCATTAACTATGTGTTTTGTTTTATTTTAGCTTTTATAGTTAAAGTGAGGGTTACGACCCTCTCCCTTTGTATTAATTAATAAAAATATTTTACATATATTATCTATTGATAATAAAAGATTAATGATAAAACAAGAAGAAACTAGAAATCACAGTCATTGTAGACTCATGATAAACACCATCACAAAGTATGAGGCTTTTACTATGTAACATGAGTATTTGCATACATGGTCGATGAGCCATTGTCAATCAAAACTACCTAATAGAACTGAACTGCATATATGACTAAAATTTAGACATAGATAAGTGAGATACCAAAGAAAGAAACTAGCTTAGTAATACCCTTGCACTAGACAAACTATAAGATTTTCAACATGGTAGCTATAGGCCAAAGGAACTGTCCTTTCTCTTGACCAATGAAACATAGAATAATCATAAGTCTACAATTTGAGATCCATCCATTAGTAAAATGAATAATAAAAAACTATTTAATATTTTGCATAATTGTAGCTTGTTATACCTCTACTTTTAGATCCTCTTGTTAATTTACAAAAAAATAATAATGAAAAAGAAAGAAACCAGAGAATTTATCTTACCGGCATGTGTAGTTTATTTATATTCCATAATTTCTTAACCATTAGATGGAAATCAACATTTGATTTAACTCTGTAAGTCTACCTTGAAATTAACATACCATGAACTTATAAGCTGTATTCAGCAGAAAAGAATTATGTTTGGAACATATGTAACTGTACCCAGGGGACTTTATAGTGAAAAGGTACGCCAGCAGCAATATGTAACTGTCCATTCTATACTTAATATGAAAAAGACTTACATTTAAAATAAAAATTATGTAATTCAAAATGTCTTTGAAAAATAACTTTGAATAATCGTATGTCTACAAAGTATCGAGGAACAAGTGGGGCTTTAAAAAAGAAGAAACATTGTATTTTTTTAATTTAATTTTATTTTTTTTAATTTTTTAACGAGGGGAATCGGGTGCAGCATGGCCCCCCCTATAACCCCTCACCGGCGGTAAACTTTTTACCATGACCGACAGTGCTGGCGGGACACACCAACCAGTACGACGGGAGCGCCGGAGAGTCGAACCCATGGTGGGCACCCTTCGACAGGCAACACCTAAAAGAAACATTGTATTTATGATTCTAAAAAAAAAAACAATTGTATTTTTCAATTCAAATACATAAAGGCAAAGTTTTTGATTTATAAAGGAATACAATACATTTTAATATAATTCTAGGCTAATTAAATAAATCCATACTATCAAGTACAAATTAAATTATTTTTATTTTTAATGAAACAATGTTTTGATTTATAAACTGAAATGTTTAATTTAGGATTCAATAGTAACAAGGTAATTGATTTTGAGAATAATAATGTAGGAATGTTTTTTATGTTATACAGAATTTAAATTAATGATATCAAGTTTCTACAAATTTATTCTTTTATATATATTGAATCAAAGCAAATTACAAAGAATAAAGTTCCTTGAGATATGGCCAAGAGGCCCAATCAAAGGAAATAAAATCTCAAATATCTTTGAAGTTATGAATTCCCTTTTTAAACAAGTAATAATAATGCCTTGGAAAGCTGATAGCAAGTGGCTAATTATGGTAATTAATAACTCTATTCCACCAAATTGAAGCTAAGGAAAAACTAAAACCATGTTGTAAGGAAGCATTATTCCAAGTTAAGAAGTGACAAACTTGTTGCCAAGTTCTCCAAATAGATTAAAGAGGAAAGGAAGCTCTGATTGTTGGGCCCATTCTATAGTCTCCCATGCCAACATAAGATTATCAAGAATAAATCTGCCTTTTATAAATCCAATTTGCTCGGCTCTCCTATATGTTGTACAATAGGTTTAATTAATGAAGACATTATCATTTTTCTACAATTCATATTGTTCTCTTTTAATGATTTCTTGATTTAATCCTATGGGAATTTTTGCATCAAATCTAGAATTTAAAGTATAAAAATTGAATCTTTTTAATTTGATGAATGTGTCTAGTTTTGTATAATTTTTTTAATATCTATTATAGGCACAAAAAATTGGCCATCGTTATTTATCTAGTTTTTTCTTCTACATTTGATCAAATACAACCCTTATTATTCAATTAATTATCCAATTTTTATCCCTGTATTAATTAAATACTATTTTATTCCTTAATTAATAAAGTAATTAATCATTCCAAGCTTGTTTCTAAACTAAACCATTTAATCATCTCTCTCATATATTCCACCTTAGATAAACAAATCTAATTCTTCACTTATCTAAGTTACTCACCCTGATCCAAAAAATTAAATAAATAATATAATTATTTGATTACCTATTTTCTACACTTTTCATCAAGTGGGCTACGACCACTTAGCTATTTAATATCCCACTTGCAAAACCAACCACTAGTCAACCCCCTTAATCCTACACATCTTCCAAGGTGTACAAAGGAATGGGCTCTTTGTGCACAGGGCATGGGCATTTGTACATGTGTAATGGAATTGATACTATGTCACATGGGTCAAAGGACTTTCTCATCCCTCAAGAGTACTCCAAATTACCCCTTCCATCTTGTCTATCCTGTGACATAGATTTTTGGGAACCTAATGCTTCTCTTGCACTTATAGGGTTTTTCACCTAAAATGAGAGATATTAGATCCAAAAATGCTTATGAAGAGCCTCTCTCACTAAAATTTACTAAATATGACATAACTCTACCATATCTTCCTCAAGCTGTGATTTTATCTCATGAATAAATGGGCAAGCATCTTAGCTATGATTTTATCTCTCGGTGAGTTTGTAACTATGACTTTGGCAACTAATTATGCATACTTCAATGGGATGCTAGTACATGAAGATATGTAGCATGTAATATCCCCCACTAAATTTTTTCTTGGGATATGAATGATATGTATATCAAATCCTAAGTCCTAACTAATGATTTTGCACAGGAAGGTTATAATGTATTTTCCAATATGAAATCCTTACTAGTTATTGCTGAATTAAATACAGTATGTTTGCAAATCTGAAATAATAGTCCAGAATTATATATTTATTGCATACAACAAACAACAATCTAACACATGTAATTGGCTGCTCAAATGATGAATGAAGACTGCTAAAATCAGAAATAATCTATAGCTAATCCTAACAGAAGTACGACAGCCCAAACTTCAGCAAGGGTGCTGTGATTTTCTAAAGGAATGAAGTAGATGAGCTTAAGAATGATGGCACCCTTCTCTAAACCCTCAACAACCAGATTGGGCAGTTCAAAGTTTCAAACCCTACAAATAAGTAGTGATTTTCCCTTAAATTAGTGTGGCTCCGTTCAAAGAATCACAGGCTAATTTTTACCCTAAAATAGCCCTAAAAGAACAGAGATTTCCACAGCCAACAATTAAAATGATGCAACACCCCTTCAACACAAATGTAATCTTGGTATCAATCTGAAATTTCAACAGTTCAGCCTAATAGTGATTCGTGTATGAAATCGCTCCAAGGACTTGTGTAATGTCCCGATTTTTATGACGTCCTCTTTTAGTTGGGATGATTCAAGCATACTTACTATTTTTAGTAAGTGCTATTTTTAGCAAGGGGTTTGGTGCAATGTTTTGGTCTTTGGAGAGCCCTTTCGAGCATTTCAACTTCTCTTCAGTTCAAGCTTTAGGGCACGGTTTACTATTTTTAGTACTTTGGGTCAACGGGTCCCAAACAGGCGGGTCACTACAACACAAAATTCAATTGATATAAAGTTATTAAGGCTAAATCAATTTAATATTTGATTTATGCTTCGAAAAAAGGTTTTATATAAAGTAACTTTATATTTAATCATTGAGGGTCCTGAGAGGACATAAAAAGTACCATGGCGCCTATTCAATGACTTAAAGTCATTTTAAAGTATTTAATATTGCAAAAAGGGGGTGGATGCCTAAATAATAAAAGAAGTTAATTTTATTTAAAAAGGCTAAAGTTGAGTTAATATTAAAAGATTTATTTTAATACCTCCTCTTTGGGCGCCCAAGTTGAAGAAGGATTTAAAATTAAATTAAAAGAAAAGCTTTTGGAAGTGGGTGGATTTAACGGTTGCTGGAAAGAAAAAAAAAAGTGATTTTGTTTATCCCACATTGGCAAGGTGAATGAATGAACTCTCTTAAGAGAGTTATAAAAGAGATTGAGGAGCTCTCTTTTAGCAATGAATGTTTGATTATTTTGATGTTGTGGGTTTGGAGTTTGGCTTTGAGCTAGATTTCGACTTGTTGAGACGAAAACCTCTTTAAGATCGCCTTTCTTCATGTGTGAAAGACCACATCAAGAGAGTGTTTGGGGGAGCTTCATTCAGGAGCTTCAAATGTGCTTCATGGTTTACAGATTTGGAATTAAAGATGAAGATTAGTTATATATTTTGGTGTGAAATTTGATGGTTTGGCTTGTTATTTTTCGAGAAGGAATTTTGGTGAGTGTTGTAATCAATTTGGTGAGATTTTTTGGTATTTTCCTATGTTTCATGTGGCACCTGGGAATACATATTTTTCTCATTAAACAAAAATGGAAGGAGATTTCAAACTCGGTAATTGACTAATCCATTCCTCTTCCATGGGCGATCATTTTAAGCATTAGTTCAAAAATTTTCATGTAGACTTGGATTTTATGGAGCAAATTGACCTAGCTAGGATAGTACAACCTCTTGGGATTAGAGAATAGGGTTTTCAAAGATTAAAGGAGCTAATTTCAGTTGAAAGAACACCCTAGATTAAAGGAGCCAATTTAATCTTGTTTAAATGTAGTTTGTTCGTTTTAAAAAAAATAAATACCATTAGAAAATGAGATCCTAATTTTTAAAAAGTGGGATCTTGTTTTACATTTAGGCTCGAGATCCCGAAGCTAAACGGGATCCTAATTTTTAAAAATCGAGATCCCTTTTATAAAAATCGGGATCCCATTTTTGCAATGTCGTTTTCATTTTTTTGGCTGAGGAAAAAACTTCCACGTTTCGTGGATTGAACTTTGTGCACTTACCCTAGTATAGGACTTCTAAAACCCCTTATCATTTTTCCCTTTTTTTTAGAATCTCAAAATCAAAAATCCCAAAAAAATAATAGAGCATTCAACGTCAAATCCACCTATGTCCTCACTTTTGAGTAATTTGTCAAACATAGGTCCCTTTTTGTTACCAGCATATCACAACGCCCATTGAGCTTATCCACACGTCAAGACCTGACTTCAGAAACATTGGAATTACCATACGATCTTTCTTGCAATCTTAGCATACACAATATTTTTTCAAGAGAGGATAGAGCGTCTTTGGACTCTTTATTCTAGAGTGTTTGGTGTGTCACAAAACACACATCAACAGTTTGTTGTTCTGATTTCATTATTTTATTTCTGCAATTTTAGTTCTTGAAAAGCATCTAGTAATCCTCTTGTTTTGTTCTAAGATATCATGATATTTGTATTTTTACAGTAAACCCTTTTTTGGCAATTTAAGAATATTACTCTTTTTTTGAGGTATATTTTCTCCCCTCTTTATTCAATATTTCTCTCTTTCAAAAGGATAAAAATAGTGAATTCACATTCTTTGGAGAATATTTTTGTGAAGAACCTGAATCTTTCCAAACAACAAGTATTATACTTTTTTGTTTACAGCCTAAAATTTTCCCATTAGTAAGTTCTTTCTTATCTAGTTCTAGCAACCTCTTTCAAAAAATAGAAATCTATTAAACTTAATTTAAGTTTGAAACCCCGCAACAATTTCCATTTGAAAGTTGAAATGAGCAAGAGTTTAGGTGAATTTGAAGGAAGAGATAAGTTGTGAAATTTGAATACTAAGCTGAAGAGTACAAAATGGAATGTGCATAAAATAAAGTAGAAGAATTTGATGTAAGAGATACTCTAAGTAGTGAAAACTAGGCAGAACATTTAAGAATTCAAATTACCAAAAATTATTTTGAAAAATAGAATTTGTAAAACCTTCAAACCAAATGAAAAACTAAGAAGAATAAATGAAGAAAAATATTGTACCAAGGGAAAGGGCACTGCAAGTTCTTGAGCTAATAGAAAGGTGAGATACAAGTTTAGCAGTGAGAACAACATTGTGCAACGGTATCATTGACTTGACGCATCATCTTCTAAAGATTGTCGCTTCACCACCATTTCTTGTTGAAAAGGAACTCAAGCTGCTACTGTTAGCACCCTCTGCAGCCCTAAATGAGTTTCCAGCTGAATGGAGCGCGAACCTCAGAGAGCTTGATGCTGCTTGAGATGCCATACTACAGAGGTTTAGGAGTTCTTGAGGGTTTAGCATTTCACAGTCACAACTATTCATGATTTTAGGGGGTTTTAGGCAGTAGCTATGTTCCCATTAAAATAGAAAGAGAATTTGGGAAAACTGATAATTTTGGTAGGGGAGAGGGGTTGATACGCACCCAAAGTTAGACCAGCCACGCAGATCAATAAATTTTTTTGCCTTATACCCATTATGAAAAAATATTATATAAACAATATAATTTTTTTTAAAAAAAATTGCAATTATTTTGCCGCGTGGGAGGATGATATTTGTCCATGCGATTTATAAATTGAAAAAATGACCCATCGACCAATACGTAGCCACCTCAGGTGCTACTTCTTGTGTGGCATGAAGTCCAAAGTTGATAGCCTTGCTACGCCAACATCTCTCAGTCTACCACCCTAAGAATCCACTTTGCCACAATTATCACTCGCTGCCACTTCCTATACTTCTTGACCGTCGTGTTGAATTCATGTCTTATCTCCTAAGCTCCATGCCAGCCTACATTTTTTTTGAGCTAGCATGCATTGAATTCTCCCAGTGCTTCTCTCTTCTTGCCATCTTTTCAGTGTTTCATTCTAGCAAGTTATCGTTCTTTCTTCACTTGCACGCCACTACCTACTCAGTTTGTCATCTACAATCTTCAAACATTTACCACACCCTGTAGTTCTCAAAGACCGGTTCATATTTGGGTAGAAGTCGGTTAGGAGATGGGTACACACCAGTTAGTGAACATCACCAACAGCTCCACTTCAGCCATGTAAGCAACGAATGGGTTCCTCACTGCCATGAATGGGTTCCTTGCCACCATGCTCAAGATTCAGCTGATGTCCAGGTGGTGCATCGAGTCATTCGACCCAAGTGAGCTTGCTCATTAAGGCTCGCCATTATTCAGTTTTTTAATTTTTCTTTACAATTTCTATTTGTTTTATTAGACTTTTGGTGTTGCATAAATCATTTTTTTGGTTGAAGTTTAGTGTTTATGAACATTGTCCTATTTGTGTTCATAAACACACTAAATCTTTAGAAATTAATCTTTTGTTCAAGCATCACTTTCTTTATAGAATAGATAATAATATTGTTGGTTGCTTCCCCACCATTGAAATTTCTGAGGTTGTTTTCTTCTTTCATTAATAATATTGTTTGTTGTTTCCTTTCCATAGATGAAGTTGTATTTTTGTTTATATGGGTTCTGCTCTGTAGGGTTTATATTACAAATATTACACTCATATTTTGGCATTTCTCTTTCATTAGGGTTTATTTTGCAAATATAACACTCATAGTTTAACATTTATGTTTCCCTAGGGTTTATTTTGCAAATATTACAGTCATAGTTTTACCATTTCTGTTTCATAGGTTCTGCATTATCATATACTCTAGTTATCGTATTCTTTCTCATATGTTCTCCATTATCATTGACTTTGGTTATCCTATTCTCATAGGTTTTGCATTGTCATTGACTCTGCATATCATATTCTCATAGGTTTTGCATTATGATTGACTCTGCTTATCATAATCTCACAGGTTCTGCATTATTATTCACTTTGCTAATCGTTATCTCATAGGTTTTGCATTATCATTGACTTTGCTTATCGTATACTCATAGGTTCTACATTATCATTGACTCTGCTTATTGTATTATCATAGGTTTTGCATTATCATTGAGTTAGGTTATGTTCTCTGTTTCATAAACCAAAAGGAATAATTTGGGTTAATCTTTTTTTAGGTTTTGCTTCATCTTTTCATTCACTTAAAAAATTTATGTTGTTTTCGTGTCATTCATCTATTCAGTGAATTAAAACATTTATGTTGTTTTTGAGCCATAGATAAATATGTTAGTGTTATTTTTTTTATGGGTTCTACTCCATCAAATCATTCATATAATTAATATGGACTTTTCCTGTAGACTACAATGGTTACGCTATTAATGTCTCACGTCTCATATATTTTTTTTTAATTTAAAATAACCTAATTTTTTAATCTAAAGTTTTTCAATTTATGTATCTTTAACACACAAACAAGGGCCCAATCCCTAGGTGGACAGTCTTGATCATTTAACAATCTCCTAAAATTTGTGTTCTACCATTCACCTACACTGAATATACTATGCTTGATATTTATTCGATTAATGTTATTGGTTACTATTTTGTAGGTGCCCTTGATATTACCATATATTACCATAAGCGTAGTTAATAAATGCCTCTAGTGGTTATCGTATTCTTTCTCATAGGCTTTGCATTATCATTGACTTCGAATATCCTATTCTCATAGGTTCTACATTATCATTGACTCTTCTTATCGTATTATCATAGGTTATGCATTATCATTGACTTCAACTATCCTATTATCATAGGTTTCGCATTATCATTGACTCTTCTTATCGTATTCTCATAGGTTCTACATTATCATTGACTATGCTTATCATATTATCATAGGTTATGCATTATCATTAACAAAGCTTATGATTGTTTTCTCATAGGTTTTGCATTATCATTGACTTTGCTTATTGTATTCTCATAGGTTATGCATTATCATTGACTCTACTTATCCTATTCTCATAGGTTCTGCATTATCATTCAGTTGGGTTGTGTTCTCTATTTCATTAACAAATAATAATAATTTGGGTTAATATTTTTTTAGGTTTTGCTTCATCTATGAACAACGACTTTAAAAATGTGTGTTTATGTTGCATAGATAAATATGTTGGTGTTTTTTTTTATGGGTTCTGCTCCATCAATTCAGTCATATACTTATGTGATAATTGTTATACTCTTACTAATTTCCATTCGTAAGCTTTATATTGTTATTCATTATAGCCATTACATTCATGGGTTAATGTTCATGTTTCGATTAATGTTGTTTAGTACCATTTCTACGTGCCATTGATAAAATTGGGGTATTAGGTTTTTTATATGTGTTGCTTCATTCATTCATTAATGCTATTTTCTTTAGGTGACATTCATTAAATTGGGGGTGTTATGTTTCCCAATGGCTAGGATTCATCAATTCAGACATGCAATTATTGGAGCTTTTTTTATTTGCATTACAAAATTTTGGGGGTCTTATTTTTTTCATAGGTTTTGCTTGATTAGGTACCGTAGATATTTTTGGGGGTGTTGCTTTGTTTGTAACTTTGACTTCATCATGGTTAGTCTTCATCTATTCTACCAGTTTCGGGTGCCATTTGGAATTTGTTGGGTACTATGTTTTTCATAGGCTACGTTTCATCAATTCATTCACCAATTATGTAACCTTTTTTTGGTGTCATTGATAAATATAGGGGTGTTACGATTATCATATGTGCTACTTCATTAAATTTGAAATGCAAATGTTTGTATCTTTTTTTAGGTGTCATTGATTATTTTGGGGGTGTTATCTTTTGCATAGGTTATTTTCCATCAATTCAGTCATCCAATTATTGTACCTTCTTTTCATGCCTTGGAAATATATGGGGGTGTTCTATTTTTGTTAGGTTTTGCTTCATCAAATTAGTCATGTATATATTGTACCTTTTTTAGGCAGCATAGATAATTTTTGGGGTCTTCTCTTATTTATAAGTTTCGCTTCATCAATTCAGCCATCTATTCTACCAGTGAATAATTTCCCACAGTGGTACACCAGTCCTCCACAAGTTAGAAAAAAACTCTTGCATAAAAAAACATGATATCAGACACATATCAGATATTAAATGCGCATTTACTTGTTTAGATATATGTATATGCATATGTATAGACATATAAATATGTATATGTATATCAAATATTAAATGCACACGCAATTGTATTTATTTTGAAACAAAACAATTACACGCTGGCAACCAAACATGATGAAGTGTATCCAACTTGTATATGCTTAAGGTCTTTGCCTCTTCTTTATATATATATATATGCATATGTATAGACATATACATATACATATGAATATGTATATGAATATGTCTATCTATCTATCTATATATATATAGACACATACATATACATATGTTTATGTATGTGTATATGAATATGTATATGTATATATATATACATATATATATATATATATTTATATTTATATGTGTATATACATATACATATACATATGTACATATACTACTTTCACGACATCCTGCGTACTTTTTGAGCCGACCTGCATCCAATGCTCCAAGTGCCTCACACACTTGTCAACTTTACAGCCTTTCATTCTAGCAACTTCTCATTTTTTCTTCATAATGATGGCAATGTATGTGTATGTATGTGTATGTGTATGTGTTTGTGTATGTCTATGTGTATGTCTATGTTTGTTCCTATGTAAATCTATATGTGTATGTGCATGTGTATGTGTATGTATATGTATATATGTATATGTGTATGTTTGTGTGTATGTATATGTATATAATGTAAATGTGTATGTGTATATGTAAATGTGTGTATAGATGTGTGAAGAGGTCTTAAGTGGACAACCTTGCCACATCTACTTCTCTCAGTTAGCCATTCAAACACTCCATTGCACCATATTGATCACTCGTTGCCACTTGCTATACTTCTCTACAGTCGTGTTTAATTCACTTATGTCTATATATATGTATATGTATATGTGTATGTGTATGTGTATGCTTCATAAATTCAGACCTGCAACAATTGTATCTTTCTTAGGTTCCATTGATTAATTTGGGGGTGTTCTCTACTTTATATGATGTGAACCTATATGCTGGTCCTCCACAAATTAAAAAAAAATTGTCCATAAATAGGCACGATGAAATCAAACATAAATCAAGTTTAAAATGCACACTTAATAACATTCATTTCAAAACAAAAAAAGTACACACTGGCAACCAAACATGATGAGGTGTATCCAACTTGTATTTGACATATAACAAGTAGCATTCCCACATGGAATTTAAACAACCCAAACATTAAGACATGCACCCTTCCTCGTAAACTGGTAAACCCAATTGTTGCACCGATGCAGGCATCACTTTCACATTAATCACAACTACACAACATATATCTCATCAATTATGAAACCTACAACACATATCAACACGATTCTGTCCCATCTTGCCAAGTAGCATGCAAACGTAGTCACGGTGAACAAAATCCCATCTGCTTCCATTTTGACAAGTTGTAAGACACCCATTATTAAATACAAAATTATGCGAAACAATTGAAAACAATACACCAAACTAATCAGCTGAATAATTAATGGCCAAAATCAATCAGATTCAAATAATTCCCAATTCAAATAGCCATGAAAACCTTCAAGCATTCACATGTATTACCATAGAATAATAATGAGCAGTAAAGCTTTGTTAGAACATTTATTTAGGGGACCTAGTTTTCTTAAGGCCTTTCATGGTTGCCTATGTAGCACTTCACAGTTGAAAGGTTCAATTGTGGACAAAGTGCAACATAGATTACCATTACAAAGACTTTGGGAAAATCAAGTCTCCCTAAACCATTACATCTTGTAACAATTGCACAAACTTTGACATTGCAAATTGTGTTTAGTATTAATATGGTTGGAATTTACAATTCTTTTCATGGTTCCAACATGAAGGTCTACTATTCAATTAATTTGGGGGGGTTCTCTTTTGCATAGGTTATCCTTCATCAAATCAGCCCTACAACAATTCTATCAATTTTAGGTGCCTTTAATTGATTGCAAGTGTGTTCTATTTTATAGGTGCTTTGATTCATTTGGTGGTGTTATCTTTTTAATAGGTTAGGGTACATCAATTGAATCATGCAACTATTGTAGCTTTGTATTTGAATCACTTAGGGGACTTGGTTTTGTGAAGGCTTTCGGTGGTTACCTATGCATCACTTCACAATTCAAATGGAATTGTGGACCTATGTAGCATAGGTTGCCATCAAATGAGTGTTCATAAAATCAAGTCTCCCTAATTCATTATTGAATGCAAGAATACACGACTCTATAGGGGAGAGGAGCCGATACATGCACATCTAATTTTCTACGGTCTACATTAATAAAACAACCATATTTATATTATTGAATTGATGAAGCACAACCAATGTGTATATGTATACATATATTTATATGTATATGTGTATGTGTATATGTATACATAAACATATATGTATATAGAATTGCATACACACATTATTTTGCTTACCAAGAATATATTTATGTCTCTATTATTTAGTTGACTGAATTGATGAAGCATAACCTATATGTATATTTGTATTTGTATGTTTTATATATATGTATATGTGGATGCAGATGTGTATGTGTATGTATATATAATTTCTTACATGCATAACCTTTGAAAAAGAGAACCCCAAATTTATCTATGGCATCGAAACAACCAACAATATTATTTGTTACTGCAATGAAAAATTGTAGCATTGCTTATATGCATTCATTTGGAAAATAAAACACCCCCAAATTTATTTATGGCACATAAACAACATACAATGTTATGTATATGTATATGTGTATGTGTATATATATTTATATGTATACATTTATGTATATTTGTGTATACATGTATATATATCTACATATACATATATGTATATATATGTGCATATGTATATAGAATTGCTTACATGCAGAATCTATGAAAAAGAGAACAACCCCAAGTTTATGAATGGCATCAAAACAACCAACTATATTTTTTGTTACTGAAATGAAAAATTGAAGCATTGCTTACATGCATTCATTTGCATGACTTAATTGAATCACAATAGAATAATATATATGCATTCATTTACATTGAATTGAAGATGAAGCATCACCTATGAAAAAGAAAACACCCTCAAATTCATCAATGGCACCCAAAAAAGATAGAATAGTTGCATGACTAAATTTTATATGTATATGTATATGTGTATATGTATGTCTATGTATATTGGTATGTATATGTATATGTATATGTCTATTTATACGTATATACGTATACATATACATATATATACATATGTATAAGTCTATGTATATGAATATGTATATACATATACATATACATATGCATAAAAATATACATACATGTATATGTAACAATAGAAAGAAGTTGCTTGTAACATTCACCAACCAGCGTCTATCCATCTCTTAGCTGGAGTCCGAGCATCACAGGTTGTGGTAAAGGTTTGAAACTTGTAGAGAATGAACTAAGCATGCAATTACGTGCAAGTGAAGAAAAAACAAGAACTTGCTAGAATGAAAGGTTATAAAGATGGTGAGAAGAGGGGGCACTGGGAGCATTGAATGCAGGTTGGCTTGGAAAATATGTATGTATATGTGTATACATATGCATACATATATGTATATGTATATGTATGCATATCTATATACATATGTATATGTATATGTATATGTATATTCATATGTATATGTATATGTATATGTATATGTTGGTTGAAAAAATATTGCAAGGTGGCATGGAGCTAAGGAGAGGAGACTTGCATTCAACACGATAGTCAAGAAGTATAGGAAGTGGCGGCGAGTGATAAATGTGATAGTGGATTCTTAGGGTGGCAGACTGAGAGAAGTTGACATGGCAAGGCTATCAACTTCGGACGTTGTTCCACATAGGAAGTGACACCCGAGGTGCCTACGTATTGGTCGACGGGTCATTTTTTCAATTTGTAAAACACATGGAAAAATATTGTCCTCCCACATGGCAAAATAGATTGAAAAAGGAATAGAAAATGACAAAATTTCAATGAAGAAGTAAACATTGCAAATCAAAATAGTGACACATTGCAAATTACATAGAACACACATTGCAATATGATCATAATACATTGCAAATCAAAACAATAATGATGCATCTGTAATTATCATATATTTAAAACTATCAACGAAGAAGCATACATTGCAAATCAAAACAATTGCACACATTGCAAATTACATACAACACTTTTTGGAATATGATCAAATTACTTCACAAACCAAAACAATAACGATCAATCTATACTTATAAAAAATTACAACTGTCCACGATTTCGGTGCATTTGTAAATAGCAAAACTTCTAAAGTGTATGAAACTTGAATTGAATGTGAAAACCCAAAAAAAGGCAACATCTAGCTGTTGTTGTTGTGAAATGGATCTTGGCTGGTTGGGGTTCCAATTGCCATGTTTTTGTCCCATTCCACTTGACAAGGAGTGTTGCATACATGAGTGGGACTTGGAGTGGTAAATTGGGTGCAAGTGACATGTGTTGGGGGCGGTGGTGAACACATCTGTACATCCTAAGTGCCAAATTGATATGGATATTGAGTGCCCCTGAAGTCAAATTGGGAGAGGCTTGAATAATTCATTGTTGTCAAGAACTGAGGGATATTAATGTTGAGAATATCACAAAAGACTCCATTACTTTAAGATAACATATTAGAAGGGTTCCTTAATCGCCTCTCTCTTTGTAAAGCCCTTTGTGCCTCCTCAATCTCTTTTTCCTTTTGGTCCTATTGTTCCTTGTGAAGCCTCTCTTGCTCCTTTTTTCACATGTCTATCCTTTTTATGTTGTAATTCATGCTACTCTTTTTCTTTTCACAGTATCTCCTCAATTTTGGAATTCTCCTTCAACTCCGCTGGCACAATTTTTGTTACCCTTTTCTCCTCATTTTGTTGTCTATTTCTTGCTTTTATCTCCTCGACCTTTTTCTTCCTTTGTTCTTGCTCTATTAATAGCCTCATGTAGTCATCTGTTGTCAACAAATTAGACTATCTGCTGATCTGAATTGCACCAGCTTTGGATTTCTTTTGACGGACAATGTGCACAAGAATCTTGACGAACTTGTTGATGTGTGGAACTATTTGTGTTTCTTCTATCCCATCTGACTGTGTGCCAATGACCTCCTCCACTACCTGTGAGCCCTTTGGTACATTGTCAATACCTCATAAATATGAGTTGCAAGAAGGAGCATAGTAATGCACAACTTGAGAAGTGTCAATTTATAGTGGTGGTGATGGGAAAGTATAGGTATCCTATTATTCTGGGACTTCCAAATGAATGCCCAATTTCATTGCTCCCTCAACCAACCAAGATGGTTGGCTTCATTGTGATGGAAGATCTAAACTTTTGTTGAATTGATCAATGGGGCTATCCACAATGGGAGGGGTGTGTTCATTAACCACCACTTGTGCAACTGATTCAATAGGGAAACTATGAAGTGAGTGTTATGTTTTTTTTGCAGTCTGCAAGTGTCCATCTAGAAGAGTGGATTGCAATATTATGGCATCATCGCTTGATAGACCAAGTCCAAAAAGGCTGAGAATGTTTTCAACTGCATCAACATCCTCGTTGACCACAAATGTCTCACTGGGATACATGTTGTTGACAAGTGCATTAGGATTCAACATCCATATGCCAATCCATTTAAATCCAACTTTGATGTTGTCAACTGTCAAAGCTCTTTTCATTGCTTTGCTTCCTAACATTGCAAGTTCTCTCCTCCTCACTTCAATGTTTGGAAACCTTGATAAAAAATCTACACATTCTGATTTGAAGTAAGCTTTAAAAGGTGAAAACACACTCACATCCAATGACTGTAGCTTATGCGATGTGTGTGATGGATATGTTAACAAATCTACACCAATTTGTCTTGCTACATGGATGGTTTTGAGTGCTACATGGATTCCATCACCATCAAAGATCAACAAGACCTTGTTGGTGGGCGAGACACCGCCTAGAACTGAGGTTTTGAAGTGGGTCAACCAATCTATGAACAATTCTTTGGCCATCCATGCATGGGGTTGGGCTGCCATTCAAGCACCTGGTTCACAGTCTATGATGTAATTATCTATGTTCGCACTCCCCTTGAACAAGTAGAATCCTAGAATGCTCTGTGCAGTAGCATTGACACAACATAGAATGGTTATCCATTCATGTTACTTTTTCTTGCAAGCACCTTCATGGACCCATTTTTCCTACTTGGATGCTAGTTTCATCACAATTCCATATATGATCAGGACCATATGGCATGTCTTCTTATGCTACAAATAGTGTTTTGTAGAATGCATCTACAACATTAGCTCTAAGATTGAATGCCCTATCTTTGTCTAGGCCTTTAGCAGTTCGTAATGCAAGTTCAAGATGTCTTTGCTTGAAGCCTATCTACCAGGACTTCCTTGGAAACCCATTGGTGAAAGGGTTTGGTCTATTCTGACATATTTGAGCAACCTCAGACTTAAGATTGACTATCTCAAGACCATGGCCAATATTAGCCATTTGCTTGCACCATTCCACAATAAGATGTTCTTCCTCTTTAGTGAGGACTATTGGCAGACCTTTTTTGGAAGTTGTTGTTAGACCCCCTAGCCATTTGGATAGTGTGGATGTTGGGATTGACCACTTTTTGGAAACCCCCCTTATCAACATGTCAGTCTCTTCAACGTCATAATGTGCCATTTTCATGTCATCTGAAGACCATAAATTTTGTATTTGTTTTACCTTATGTGGTATTTGAGGTGTAGTAACCTGAATTTGCGGCATTCAAGGAGTAGAAACCTCATCTACTTGTGCAACAAGATCTCTTTCAGGGGAGAATCTAGCTCCTCATTTGTTGGAGGGAAACCTTGTCATGGCTCTTTTATTTTTTTTGTTCCCAGTACGAGTCACCACTACATTACCCTTGGCCATTTACACAAAATAAGTACAATCAAAACAATGATGCTTGAATAGAAAAATAATTAGTTTGTAATGCAAAACATATGAGAATATGATAACTAGAGTCAATGATAATGCAAAAACTATGAAATATAAATCATAAACTATGAAACACAAATGCTTGACCAATTATCTTTATATGTATGAAGAGAGTTATGTGATGCTTGAACAAAAGAATAATTAGTTTGTAATGTAGAACACATGAGAATATGATAACCAAAGTCAATGATAATGCAAAACCTATGAAACATAAATGGTAAAGTATGAAATGTAAATGCTTGAACAATTATTTTTATATGCATGAAGAGAGTGATGCTTGAATAGAAGATTATTTATTTTTTGTATGTGTTATCTTTTTAGTTTGTTGCATTTCATTTGAGATCTTCTAATCTAATATTTTAGAGAGTTACATCTATTCTGGAGTGAGTGACATAAGGAAATAGAGTAAGAAGCACAAAATTACAAACTGTGCAAGGGAGTTAGAGTTTAACATCTCATATCTCTTAAGTGTTTACATCATTAATGTATACGTCTAAAAATGGTCACGGTTAATCAAGCTTGTTAATTAATTAAATATAAATTAATTAATTAATCTTCTAAAGTCATCTACACATAAATAAATTTAATTATTTATTTATATTGTTCACTTTTATAATTCTTCTACCTTAAGTAAATAAATAACTTTATTTAATTATTACCATATTCCATATTCCTCTTAATTAAATTAAATAAATTTTATAATTTATTTATATTAATTATCATGTTATTCTAAATTTGAATATTTGAATTCAAATAATGGAATATTCCTCCAAACACCCTCTTCATCTCATAGTTAAATTAAATATTGTAAATATTTAATTTAATACCTTTTTCTCACTCCACACATAATTAAGTATTTTAAATATTTAATTACCTTCCACTTTCATCTCTCACATATAATTAAATATTACTTATTTAATTATGCGAACTTCTAAATTCATCCTCACATATAATTAAATAAATTAATTAATTTAATTATGAAATTCATTACCAACTCATTCTTCAAATGGAAACCTTCCTTCAGTTCTGAATGAGAAAAATTAAAGAGGAGGAAACCTTCTATCTCTCTCTCAACTTTCAAAAATCTCTCACCGTTCATCCTGACAAGCTTGATCTGAACCATTAATCATGTCAGCCAATCAAATTCTTTCAAGAACTCTTTAAATACATGTGCGAATCCAAGCATTGGTTACGAACACACACATGCAATTACACTTATGCACTTGCAGCTTTAGCATTTTAGCAATAATCATTTCTTGGTAATCACCTTATCATAGCATAGCATAATCTTGCATCTTAGTATAGTATGCATTTTAGTTTAAATCTCATTCTCTAGTAGTCCATTTCGTTGAGCTTTTCATAATGAATCTGAGAGCAACTTGAACCAACAAAACACTAGAGATAAAGAGCAATAAGATGACTTTGAAGAAGCTGCACTGAGAGTTCGTTTGTTTTTCTTTAAGCTTGTTTGATATAAGGTTTTATTGAATGTGTTTTGACTTCGTTATGATAGTCATATTTTCATACACATAAAATGGTGCCCACCATGGGGCCCTGCCCCAATTTTGACCTTTTTCTGTAGAGCATTCTGATAGGTTTTCGTGTTCTGGTGTTCAGCCTTAAGAAAAATTTGGCGTTTTAGCGCATCTGATACTTTCTTCAGCGCATCTAGGGATTTGATTCTTCTGTTTTGCAAGTTTTTTTTCAGCGCATCTGGTGACTATTCCGATGCATCTGAGTGTTAATTTAGCACATTCAAGGGATAGAATAGCGCATATAGTCTCATTTCATTTAGAGTTAAATCTACAATTAATTAAAGTAGTGCATTTAAGAAAATTTTTAGCACATATAAGAGTTAAGTTAGCGCATTTAAGGTAGATTTTAGCGCATTAATGTTGCATTATTTATAGAGTTAAATTTTCATTTAATTAAAGTAGCACATTTAAGAACTGTTTTAGCGCATTTAGGAATTTTTGTAACACATTTAAGATCTGTTTTAGCACATATAGGATCTGTTTCAGCGCATCTGAGATATGTTTCTATGCATATACTGTTTGTTTTAGCGCATATGGGTTGTAACACAAAAATAGAATTCTAAGTCTGACGCCTTCCACAGATAGAATTTTCTCTGGTTAAAAAGAAGAAACCCTAGGATAGTCACATCTAGATAAAATGAATCAATCCTAGGATAGCCATGGAATTTAAAATAAATCAATCTAGGATAGTCACCACACAATGATCTTGTAGTTAAAATTGAACAACTTATTTTTGTGAAGCAATATCTTCACTTAGATTAGATCATTGTGATTTGGGTTTTAAAAAGAACATTTGTTTGCTTTGTTTGTGGCAATAGGTCTATGCTCTCCCCTTAACTGGGTGATCAAAATACTATACTTTCCTTTTCAATTTCATAAAAAATTATTGCTTTATTACATCCTTTAGAGAGCCTACTCTTGTGGGGAAAAGTACTCACCCAAGAGGAAGGAATCAAGTGGGTTCAAGCCAAAGCTAGGCTATTCTTCCCCACTATAAAATTTAAAGCAAATCTGGGAAAACCCTCTTTTTTCGATAGTGTGCAAGATAACCATCCCCAAAGCCTTTGTTCTAAACGTTGGGAGGTCTCCTATGGGATTTTATTATTTCCGCACCGAACGGAAACCCTTACTATGAACCTAGTGTAGTAGCCAGCCGAAGTCAATTTCCAAACATCCTAATAATCACAGTGCAAGGGGAGGGAAGAATCTTCCCCCAAGACACTCACCATATAACTGCGAAGGACGGTTTGCGTAGGGGATCCGGTATCAACTTTCTTCACTCTGAGTATGCGCTTGGAAAAGACAAAAACACAGGCGCCCCTTCGGGGGTGACATGGCTGTGTGAGTCGACGTAGTTCTAAGATGTGGGTTGTTGATTACTAGGATGACCTACTTGAGTACTAAGAGTGAGTCTGCTTGAATTGTCTTTCATGTGCTAAACCTATGAAAACATTTGTTGAAAACATTTTCTTGATCATACACTTGATGTTAGTATAGGGTTTTTAAAAAACAACTATTTTCAGAATGTTTGTTGTGTCTTCCATCACAGATAAAAGATCATCCAAAATGAACATGCAAAAATTCAGCTGAAAATTGTTCTCAACTATTCAAAAAGTTGTTTTAGCACATCTAGGAAGTGTCTTAGTGCATTTGATTGTTTCTCTAGCGCATATTCCTGTTTCTACAGTGCATATAGGACATAGAGTAGTGCATCTGTCATTTTCCAGAATTTTCACTCTTGATAGATCCGATTTTATAACATCCTTGGTCCAGTAGCATCTCGATATTTCTCTCATGCTTAGAGAGTGGAAATCAAAAAAATTTGTCAAAAAATCATTTTTTGATAGGATCAAGAAACCCAAGAAACATTTAGGGTACAAGAAAATATTGCAAAGAAAAAATTTGTACAAAATTAGACACGTCTTGCTTCATTACCGCAAATTTCTTCATAGATACAAAGACTTTGTTAGGGGATTCACTGACAAGTACACTGTAGATCCCTTGGATTCTCAAGCTTATTATCAGAGATTATCTCTATCTCAACGACATAATCTTAATCAACCTCTTGAGTCTAATAATATACCACAACCTTCTATTGAATATCCATCACATCCTAGTCAAATCCTTCAATGATCTTAAAACCTTTCTTCGAAAACAAAGATCAAATCTTTAAGAGTGCACTTTTCAAACAAATTTCTGATTATTGATTCAACTTCCCCAACAGGATTTTGCCATCCTTCATTGAAAGCCACAATAAAAAATTAGGAACATCTTTGATCATATAATAAGATTCACATCTTATCAAATCAAGATATCATCATCATCGCACTTGTCAGAACTGTGATCTAAGTTTAGAAGAACTCTTCAAAATCATATGCCTATCTCTACAAGATCTCAATACAATAAATTGAAGGACGCAATCCAACAAGAAGGTCATACCCAAAACACTCAAGAAGAAGGTGAAAGCAGCAATCCTCTTTACAGTATAAGTCGTAATCTACTTTTCAACAACATGGATAATAGAGAAGAAAATTCATTCCACTAATACAGAGACATGAGCAAAACCCATATAGATAGTGATGAGGAATGAGATGAAGAACATCTTAGAGAGGCTGAGCAAGATCCCAAATTTCACAAAGCCATAGAAAAGATCTTGCAATGCAATAAAGAAAAATATTTCCTCTATCTAGCTAACAAAGGAGCTAAATTGCCTCATGACTTTGATACCGATAATTTGAAGAGTAAACCTAAAGAAACACCCCTATCTAGTCTTAGTGCTTTGACTCAACAAATTAAGGTACTTCAAGGACAAATTAAAGAATTACAAGGGGGAACCACAACAAAGAAATATACTCTTGAGGACATTTGTCCTTATCCTTTCGATCAAAGTCTCAACATGATTCCATTTCCCAAACATTGTGAAATTCCAAAATTTGATCGTTATAATGGGAAATCAGATCCAATCGATCAAGTTAGAGACTTCCAAAACATGACTCTAGAGTTTGCTCATGAGGACACTTACTTGATGTGTTTGTTTCCTAAGAGTCTTGGAGGTCACTCTATGAAATGGCTATCAAAAATCACACCTCCTATCAAGACATTTGAAGAATTAATCAATTTGTTTATATCACAATATGCGTACAACATCCAACACCAAATCACTATGATAGATATTTGTAAAGTTGCGCAAAAACCTAGTGAACCTTTTATTTCTTTTCTTCAGAGATGGAGAAGAATTTTCATTGGATATCCATGTCATGTTCCTAAAAAGGAAAAGATGGTCACCTTCATTAACAACTTAAATTCAAAAATGGGCCATCATTTGATGATGCAGGAGCATCCAGTGGTGTAAGGGCAATCTTGCATCACCCAAAAATAGTTAAATTTCAAGTTTCTTAGTTTTTAGATGTTTTTATTTTTTTGGATACCCTTTTCATCATAAGGAAATTCCCAATTTATGGTTTTTATTTTCTATTCCTGGGTGGAAAGATATTGCAGTTTTAGTTTCCCAGATTTGTACTTGAAAATCTTCCAAGTTAGATTTGAGGCAATTAGAGTTCTCAGAATGGCCCCAAAACTTGCCAAAATTGGCATAGAATATTTTGAGCGTGTTCTTGACTTCAAGACCTTTCCAATGGTTCAAACGGTTCGCGAATCGGAGTCCCGGATCAAAAGTTATGGCCCTAGAAAGTTGGCGCACTTTCTAGAAGATACAATTGCAAATGCTCTTTTGAAATTTGAACTTCATGTTGTCAATTTTCGGTGCCAAACCGCCTAAACTCAAATTTGAATGTTTTTTTGGCTCCAAACTAATGAGGAGCTCTATTTATGGGCGGGTTTCTAATTTTTGAGTAAGTTTTTGGGGACAAGCTCGCATATTGCGAAAGGGTTATTCTGTAGCTTTCTGTAACTTGCATGTGTTGTAGAACTTGGGGATCGAGATCCTCTGCATGTAAGAAGCTCAATTTTTTGGATAATAAAATTATTCTCTTGTTTGTGGTTATTTTCTGTGTCTCGCGTTGTGCCCTCATCAAGTGGTATCAGAGCAGGTTTTCTTGAGTGTGTGGAAAGATCGTCGACTGTGAGGCAGTTCGCACCAGGACTGATCCAGGTGGATCCAAAACACCTAAAAATTTCACAGTCTCAGAATTCATCCAAAGAAGCATCAATGTGTAGAGCTCGCAGACATGATCCTGACGCAACTTTAATGGGCTCAAAAGGAGTCTGTATGCAGAAGTTATGCTCAGTCAAAGGTTCAGTCAAATAGGCAAATCAGGGGTTCAAAAAGGCAAAAAATTGATTGTCTCAAAATGAAATAAAAATGATGCCAAGTTGTAGTGCTCGTCGCGCTAATTCTAGAACTATATTCAGTTTCAAAAATGAGCTTGTATGTGAAAGTTACGGCTGGTCAAAGGTTGGTCAAAATTTTGACTTTGGTTTACTTTGATGACATCAGCAAGCTGATGTGGAAGGTGGTGACGTGGCAGGAGTGGTGAGTTGGCACATACATGGTGGAAAAATAATATGGATTAAACCATATTGTTAAAAGAAAACATGTATGGTTTAAAAATTAAAAGATTTTTATGATTTCAAGGAGGATTTGGTGGGATTTTATCCCTTAAAATCCTCTTCCATTGCCCATAAAACAAGGAGAGGAAAAAAAATCACGTAAACTTACATTTCAACAAATTAACCCCTTTAACCACCTTTCTCATATTTAACGGGCTTATTTTAAAGGAGATTATTAAGGGGCTTTTAAAAGATATTTTTTTAAGATTATAATGCAAGTCCAAAATTATAACGGCCCATAGTTAAAGGGGTTCGTTTTTTAATTGTATGGCTTGGAATTAAAAAAGCCAAAGGTGGATTTATTTTTGAAATATTAATTTGTTATACTAATGGGATATTAGTTATTTTCATTGTAAAAGGGGGAAATGGTTGGAATTTTTACTTGTATACGGGAGATATGCAATATTTGCAAAATAATATGGTTAAAGCCATATTAGCAAATAAATGTGTATATAAAGGGGTGATTTTTGTAAAGGGACAAGGGAAAAATTATTGAGTGGAGAATTTTGTATGGGAATTTTCTTGGAGAGAATTGTATCAGGGAGAATTATTCAAGTTCATTTTGGGAGAAATAATTCTTTGGAGGAGAATTTACAAGGTGTTTTTGTACACCAAAAATTGTAAAAGAGTGAGAGATTGTGGAGAGATTATTGCAGGTTCTTGGAGCTTGGGTATTGTAACAAAGCATAATTTTGATGGCGATATCAATAAAGCGGTCCCAGCATTGAGAAGTGGACCCGGAGACGTAGTCCACATTGGATGAACTCCGTTATCAATCTGTGCATTGTGATCCTTCTATTTCTTTGTCTTATTCTTCTCTCTTCTGTCTCAATTTTCTCTCTAGTTTAAATTCAGTATTTGAATTTCTAATTACTTATTTTGTAATTTCAACGGTTAAAAGGCATAATCACGCAATTCTGTATTAGATTAGGAAATTACTATAATTAGATTTAACTTACAAGTTATTTTGTAAACTCTAATTATGGATCAAGTTGGTATCAGAGCCCATTTTGCAGGAAATTGCAAAGTGAATGCTAACCAAGTTGAAATTGAAACAAGGAGAAGGTGCACTGGAAGAGTTCAATCCAGAGATCGAAAAATGAAGGACTTTTCCACGATCAGAGATGGCAGCTGAACATGAAGTTCCAGAGCTTGATGAGAAATCTTTCCAGAAAGCATTTCTCGAAATGAAGGCTATGGTGGAAGTTCTTTTCCAAGAGAGGCAAGAGCGACAGAAGAAAAAGGAACTCAAGAAAAGAAAGAAGAATGAAGGTGAATCCTCTTCAAAAGATGATAAAGGTAAAGGAGTAGGAGGTGGTAGTGACCCTCCTGAACCTCCATCCCCATCTTCTTCTTCATCCTCTTCTTCCTCTTCGTCTACCTCTCCTTCTAAAAAGAAACAACCTATGAAATATGAAGTTAATTCACCTTTGTTGAAACTTGATGTTAAATTTGATTTGCCAATGTATAATGGGGAACTAGATGCAGATAAACTAGATAATTGGATTAAGCAAATTGAAGTTTATTGTAGAATTCAAAAGTTTACTGAGGATTCTCAAAAAATCCAATTAGCCACTCTTCGACTGGGAGGCACAACTTTAATTTGGTGGGAGAGTAGAACACAAGGAGGATCTAAGTCGTTATGGAAAAATTATTTCTTCTTGGTTTGAGTTTATTGCTGCATTAAAGAAACAATTCTATCCATTAGGACATATGCAAAAAGTTGTAATGAATTGGCAATCATTAAAGCAAGAAAAAGGACAAAGTGTGCAAGAATATACACAAGAGTTTAGGAAGAGGGCTTTAATTTTGGGCATTCCTTTATACACACAAGAAACTTTGTTAAAGTATATAGGTGGATTACATGAAAGTTTGAGACATACAATACTTATGTTTAATCCAACTAACATTGATGAAGTTAGTGTGCAAGCTATCCATTTGGAAACAAGCTCAAGGAATAGCCATGATAATCTGTTGATGGAATCCAATAAGCAGAAAGGAAGCAAGAAAGGGAAAGAGAAATCACAACGAACAACAACTGTAAAGAAAGAGGACGAAAACCCTTATTGCTCACATTGCAAGTAGGAAGGGCACAAAGATGCAAGATGTTGGAAATTGCATCCTAATCAGAAGCCTAAGTGGTTCAAGGATCGAAAGGGTAAGCAAAAATCCACAGCTATCGTGCAAGACCTTGGTATGGAATCTGGTGATGAATCAAAGATTTCAGTTGTGGGTATCAAAGGTAAAACTCCTATTTTCAGTATTAGTTCTCATGCTTCTTCTCTAAGTTGTAATGAAGTACCTGTTGAAAGTAAGAGGAATGAATTGTTTCATAGAAGGGCTATTGCTAAACAAAGTAAGATTGATACACTCATAGATAGTGGATCACAAGTGAATCTAATCTCTGAACAAGTTGTTAAGAAATTGGGATTAAAGACAACACCTCATACTAAGCCATATCCATTGGGTTGGGTGAATGATAATGCTCGGTTACATGTGTCACAACAATGTAAACTATGATTTGCAATCACATCCAAGTTTGTGGATGAGGTAGAGTTAGATGTAATTCCGCTTGACATTTGTGGGATGGTTCTAGGTAGTCCTTATTTGTTTGACAGAAAGGCCATTTTCTACAGGGAACATAACAAGTATCATTTGTTTAATTATGGATTTGAATATATTGTAAAATCTCATCACATGAAGAATGATAGATCTGTTGTAAACACAGGGCATATGAAAATGAATGAAAATGCAAGCAATGTTTTAACTCTCATGTCTGTAACAGCTAGTGATACTAATCATGAAGATGATAGGTGTCACAGACAATACAGTGTGAGGATCAGTTGCAAGCAGAATCAGGCCTTCAACCAGAGGTGGTAAAAGAGGGTTTGAATGTTTCATTTTCTAACAATGTTCCTGTTCAGGAGATCCAAAGTGTTGATACTATTTCCTTCACATCATTGTATTCAGTATTGTTGCTTATTATTCTACTAGTTATTTCTATGTGGATGATGAATGTGACAGTGAATATTGATGAACATGCAGTTGATGGTATCAGCAAAGTTACCTCATATTTCTTTATGTTTGTGATGGGTCACATGTTCAAAATTTTAGCAGGAAGGACAGATGATATTGGGCAAGTGGGGAGACATTGCCCTAGCTTAAATTGTACATAAAAATAGAATTTTGGAGGTCCAAAAGCTTCTCTATGGGGAGGAATGATCCAGGTGGATCCAAAACACCTAAAAATTTCACAGTCTCAGAATTCATCCAAAGAAGCATCAATGTGTAGAGCTCGCAGACATGATCCTGACGCAACTTTAATGGGCTCAAAAGGAGTCTGTATGCAGAAGTTATGCTCAGTCAAAGGTTTGGTCAAACAGGCAAATCAAGGGTTCAAAAAGGCAAAAAATTGATTGTCTCAAAATGAAATAAAAATGATGCCAAGTCGTATTGCTCGTTGCGCTGATTCTAGAACTATATTCAGTTTC